>MEHQ01000893.1:152390-169940 GCA_008828725.1 Saccharina japonica | reverse complement strand
CAGCAGCAGCAGCAGCACCACCACCACCACCACCACCACAACGAACACCACCACCGACAAACCTCTCACCGGGGTCGCGTCCTCCTTGCCCAGAAGGGTGCGGATAGCTTTCCCGGGGTCGTCTGCGCGCATCAGGGTCTCCCCTACAAGAACCATCGACACTCCCATGTTGCTGAACCTAGCAGGAAGTAGCACCCGTGCATGCACACACAAAAATTGACACAAAAGCGGGGGGGGGGGGGAGGTGTACTTCATTTTCATGCATGGTCGTAGTCGTATGACCATAGACCCTCGCATCCCTACAATGCCGGGACAGAGCATGTCGGGTTTCCACCGACCAGGAATGGGGTATGATAGGATCGACACGCGCTTCATTATTGTTGCCACGTTCTTGAGTTGACCCTATTCATGCATGGAAACAGCACTTTTTCCTTTTTCAAGTCTTCTACAACCGTACTCTACCAGTACGCATTAAACGCAGTAGTTGTTTTTGTGGTTTGTGTTGTTGGTGTCACTTTTGGCTCGGCCGGAGGAAGGGCTGTTGTCGCTTGTTGACTGGTCGGGGGAACCTCTCCACTTTTTTTTATTTGCCAGAGGAAGCGCTGCTGTCGCGATTTGATTTTATGCGTCGGAAGGAGGGTCGCCGCTTTTTTATCGGTCGGAGGAAGTGTTGCTGTTGCTGCTGCTGCTGCTGCCACTTTTTTATTCGTCGGAGGACGTGTTGTTGCTGCTGCCGCTTTTTTTGTTGGTCGGATGAAAATATGCAGCGCGCTTTTTGATCGCTCTCGGGAGAAAGTCGCCGCTTTTTGAGTGGGCAGCGGAAGTAAGTGGTGCCCGAGGGGCCATCAACGAAAACAAGCATCACAGGTAATCGCTTGGCATACGTACAGTATGTGTATGTACACCCCGCTGGCTACGGTACCACCCTTAGCGCTGTAGTAGATACAGTAGCTGGGAAAAGCGTGGCCGTGTTTTTTTTTTTGTTGGCGAGGGGTTGGTTCGCCCCGTTGGGTTCAGCGTTGCGGTGTGATGTTTCCCCCCACTTGCTCGCGCGCGCGGCCTGTCGCCGCCCCCGCCGCCCCCGCCGCTGCTGCTGCTGCTGCTGCTACAGTGTTATAGACGCCTCCAGCGTTAGATGTCTGCAGCGTTTGGTGCTGCTCGCCCACAGCGTTGGGCGTCTTTCAGCGGCGGTACCGAATACACCTTCAGCGTTTTTCATGCCTCGCTTCGTCTGTGACTTCGGATGCCCGGAGCGTTTGGTAGTCCGGCCCAGCGTCGGAGGCCTTTTAAGTGTTTGGTGTGTCTGCCTTAAGTGTCTGACGCCGACAGAAGGTGATTGATGCCCGCGCAATGTTTCCATGTCCTCAATGTCGTGATGCCTGTAGCGTGTGCTGCCCCATCCTGCGATCACTGGGAGAGTCCCGTCGTGACGTTGTCCGGGCGCATCACGAGGAGATGGCGTGTAGGCTAGGGAGGGGAGGGGAGTGTACTCATGTCGTTCATGGCCGCGGTCGTATGGCCATAGACCCTCGCATCCCTACAATGCCGGGACGGCGCACGTCGGGTTTTTCACGGACCGGGGGGGAGGCGAGGGGGGGTGTACTCATGTCGTGCACGGCCGTAGTCGTATGACCATGGACCCTCGCATCCCTACAATGCCGGGACGGAGCGGGAGGGGTGGGGGGGTATAGCTGACGTTACCCTCGGGGGGGCTGCGGGGTACAGCTGGCTTGCCTTTCTTGACGAATGAGTAAGTGCGGTATTGTGCGCGGCGCGTTGGCTCTGGTTTCGCACGCTCGAGTTTGTTTGGCCGTATATCTTGCTTGTTGGAAGGGCGTTGGGAGGTTGGGGCGGGGCGGGGAATGAACGGCGGCCTTTTTAAGAGTACAATAGCAGCAACAGGTTGGTACGTAGGCAGGGTGGGTGTTTTTGCGAGCTGGTGGCTATAGACGTCGTTTCGTTTGAACTCTGCGTTGACTTGACTGTTGGAGTGGCCATTGCCAGTGCAGACCAAATATGGCCGGCTGGAGTTTTAGATATATTTTTGTTGTTGTGCGGTGAGTGACCATTTCGGCACTACGTACGAATAAAAGGATAATCCAGCATCCAGCCCATTCATGCATTGGCCATTGCCAACTGGAGTTTTTTTCTTTTTTCTTTTTGTTTCCCGGCGAGTGGCGTTCTGAGGCTCTCCGGTAAAAAAGTGGCAAAATCCCGCCCAATCGTGAATGCCTTTCACCTACTTAAAAAACCAGTACCGCTCTGTCCAGAACTACCGTAATAATGCGAGTAAACACCCCCCTCCCCCACCTCGGGAATTAATTTAACTCGTTGAAGCTGTCATCATGCAAGTCCGCCTCACAAGCGGTTCTTAGCAGAGGATGCACAGCTCACCCTTCATGCGACTCGCCCAACACCTCACGTTTCGCTTCGCGCTTGGTGCTATTGATAGCAATGTCTGCCTGGTCGGGGAAAACCCGACATGCCCCGTCCCGGCATTGTAGGGGTGCGAGGGTCTTATGGTTACACGACTACGGCCGCGCACGACCCCTCCCCCCCCCCGACTGACTTTTCGAACTCGATAACCACGTAGCATGAGATCTAGCCTGTCCAACGCCACCCTTCCCTGCGCTGACATTCTTGTTGCTTGTGGAAATATAGAGCTCAAAACGTCGGCCCGCGGGGGGGGGGTGGGTGTACTTCATATTCGGGGGTGCGTTTAGGGTCGTTCTTATCGAGCAACTTTTTTCCAAAATTTCCAAATAATTTTTTCGCGCAATTTTAGGACTTCCATATTTTCCAAAAATAATTTCCAAATTTTGGAATGCGAAGCCTTCCAAATATTTTGCCCTCTGTAAAAATTCCAAATTTCCAAATAAATCCTGTTTTTTCTTGATTTTCCATTTTTTTTTGGAAAATTTAATTGGAATTTTTGGAAAAAAGTTGCTCGATAAGAACGACCCTTACTCGGATTATTACGGTATACCGTTTTAACGGTCCTTCCGTGTAGGGTTCCCAGTGTTTTATCCATACAAAAAGGGGGGGGGGAGGCAACAAACAGAGACATACATTAACCAACCAAGTCATCATGTGATGTCATTTCAGTCCGCTCGTAACTCTCGGATCACGTGTGCTGCTTGAGGCGCTAAACTCGACGCCACAATACGTTACGTGTGGAGCCCTTTACTCTTCTCGTAGGGTCCCAAGTGACGTGTGGTAGCTTTGACCTGCTCATTCATTGTTCTCATTAATCACTCTCGGGGGGTCACGTGTGCCGCTTGAGGCGCTAAACTCGACGCCATTACGTATGCATGGAGCCCTACCCTCGTACATAGTAGGGTCCCAAATGCTTTTACCTGCTATACCGACGGCTGCGGTTTTCTTCCTCGGCAAGAGGCTAGCCCTCCACGTGGTAACGTTCGTCGGTAAGGTTCTCCAACAGGTACTTATTTTCTTTTGGTATAGATCTTCCAGTTGGCACATGTGCGACGACCATTCTACGGATATTTCCCAAAACCTGTTTTCCACGAACCACCTATTAATACTACTACTTTGAACCTAAATATAAGGAACATTGATATATAACGGTAACATACAAACGGTCATTATGTTCAGGGTCGGAGTGGTACGCGCGATCGAAGTATCACACCCGGCTTGCAAATATGATTTTTCGACGAAATCTTCGATTTCACAGTTAGTTTCCCTTTTTTAATTCTAATTTTCTAAATCCCTTTAGTAGGGTTTGTTAAGTCTCTGTTTCGGGGCTCAAAAGGACACTCTTCTTATCTTTTCTTTCGAAATGAGTGTGCTATTATTTAAAAGGCAGTTTTTTTATACTGCCGCGTTGGTTTTTCGTTTTTAATATGCCGCCGGCGCGAAACATCCAGCGGCCTCGAGAGACAGAGAGAGAGAGAGAGAGGGAGAGAGAGAGAAAGAGAGAGAGAGAGAGAGAGAGACAGAACAAAAGCCACGGCCACGCGCTCGCGACGGCGGTGCCTTGCTCGCACATACATGTCACCCCCCGCTGCGTCGAAAGTCTCTCGAGGTTATACCGATACCAGCATGGAGGCGACTAACTGCTGCACTATGCCCCATCGCCACCGTGGGCCGACATCGCGGAGCTTGTCACCCCACCCAAAAAACGTTTTTGTTTGTTTCAGGAACGTAAAACTCCCATGGCCTGAATATACAATGAAAATTATGCAACACGAGACTCAAGGTAAATATTTCGGTGGGACGAGCAAGGCCTCCGAAGCGCAAACCCCCCCGGGAGTTCCATCCTCGAATGTGTGGTATATATATATGTAAGACTACCGGAAACCGTTTTCCAGTAGTATTTATTATCGCAGCAAGGCGTGAAGGACGCATGCTCACGATAGAGAAGGTGCACCTGCATACAGGCCAGTTTCTGCCTTCTGAGGGTGATCACTTATAGTCACTCGAGGAGCTAGCTCTATACTACCCCACCCCAAACTCTGATGCTGGTTGTAGGGAAAAAAAAAGTTCTATATATATATATGATACTACTGTACCTGATCAACACTCCCATGAACTATGAATAGCTACGTATACGCCGTACCACGAAAAATATTGCTTGCACAAAGAAACCTGGAATTCCGACGATTTTGGGAGAACTGGTCCCAAACTACTTGGAATTAGTCGGGGACATTTTTTTTTAGTTCTGTGGTATGGGTTAAGAACCGGTCCCACATATTTTAGGGACAAACTACTTGGAATTAGTGGGGGACATTTGTTTTAGTTCTGTGGTATGGGTTAAGAACCGGTCCCACATATTTTTGGGGACAAACTACTTGGAATTAGTGGGGGACATTTTTGTTCAGTTCTGTGGTATGGGGTAAGAACCGGTCCCACATATTTTGGGGACAAACTACTTGGAATTAGTGGGAGACCTTTTTTTTTAGTTCTGTGGTATGAGTCAAGAACCGGTCCCACATATTTGGGGGAAACTACTTGGAATTAGTGGGGGACATTTGTTTTAGTTCTGTGGTATGGGTTAAGAACCGGTCCCACATATTTTAGGGACAAACTACTTGGAATTAGTGGGGGACATTTGTTTTAGTTCTGTGGTATGGGTTAAGAACCGGTCCCACATATTTTGGGGACAAACTACTTGGAATTAGTGGGGGACATTTGTTTTAGTTCTGTGGTATGGGTTAAGAACCGGTCCCACATATTTTGGGGACAAACTACTTGGAATTAGTGTGGGACATTTTTGTTCAGTTCTGTGGTATGGGTTAAGAACCGGTCCCACATATTTTGGGGACAAACTACTTGAAATTAGTGTGGGACATTTTTTTTTAGTTCTGTGGTATGGGTTGAGAACCGGCCCCACATATTTGGGGACAAACTACTTGGAATTAGTGGGGGACATTTTTTTTTCCCGTTCTGAATGGGTTAAGGAGCCCTCCCGTCATTTCAGAAACAGTTTCCGCCAAAAAAGGGCTACGTATTATACCTCTATCGTAGCACGCGTCGCCGTTTTTTTTGTTTTTGCTGCACCAGGGATCTCGGGGTCCATGAACATTGTTTCACTTTGTGTATTTTTACTTTCCTCCCCTCGGGAAGGAAGCCAACTGTTCAATTCCATATTATGCGGGGGAAGGAAAATTTATATTCCGATTTACTTCCTTCCATGGAACCCCAAACTCTGATGCTGGTTGTAGGGAAAAAAAAAGTTCTATATATATATATGATACTACTGTACCTGATCAACACTCCCATGAACTATGAATAGCTACGTATACGCCGTACCACGAAAAATATTGCTTGCACAAAGAAACCTGGAATTCCGACGATTTTGGGAGAACTGGTCCCAAACTACTTGGAATTAGTCGGGGACATTTTTTTTTAGTTCTGTGGTATGGGTTAAGAACCGGTCCCACATATTTTAGGGACAAACTACTTGGAATTAGTGGGGGACATTTGTTTTAGTTCTGTGGTATGGGTTAAGAACCGGTCCCACATATTTTTGGGGACAAACTACTTGGAATTAGTGGGGGACATTTTTGTTCAGTTCTGTGGTATGGGGTAAGAACCGGTCCCACATATTTTGGCGACAAACTACTTGGAATTAGTGTGGGTATATATTGTTTCAGTTCTGAATGGGTTAAGGAGCCCTCCCGTCATTTAAGGAACAGTTTCCGCCAGGAAAGGGCTACGTCTTATACCTCCATCGTAGCACGCGTCGCCGTTTTTTTTTTTTGCTGCACCAGGGATCCCGGGGTCCATGAACATTGCTTCACTTTGTGAATTTTTACTTTCCTCCCCTCGGGAAGGAAGCCAACTGTTCAATTCCATATGCGGGGGGAAGGAAAATTTACTTCCGATTTACTTCCTTCCATGGGTTTACTTCCGTAGGGAAGGAAGTAAGTTTCTCTTCCTTCCGTGTTCCGTTGACGGTTCCGTTTGAAGAGAGCCTTCGGCCACTACTAATAGGCAGGCCTATACTACAATAGGATGGTTCCGCGCTGCGCGCTATGTACACGTTTTTTTTTAAATATCCCGTTTTGTATTTTGGTTCACGGTTCGTTTCGGTATTCGGGATGGGCCCACTTTGGGTGGGACGGTGTACCAAGTGGGAGCAGGGAGGGGGTGAATTCATGGCCTCGCTCCTATGTCTTACATTCCATGGAGGAAGTAAAAACCTAATTTATTTCCATTTTTAGTTACTCACATGGGAAGTAAAAACTTCATTTACTTCCATTTTACTCACATAGAAGTGAAAAAAACTTCCCATCCATGGAGGAAGTACATTTTACTTCCTCCAGATGGAATTACAAACAGTTCCATGGAAATATTTGTTTTTACTTCCACGGAGGAAATTAACTTAACAAGTAAAATAATGTGATAGTTTGGCAGATCGAGGATCCCCGGGTTTCAAGCGTGTGTGAAAGGTGCTACCTTACCGAGCCATCGGGGTAAACGATCGATCGATTGCCCAGCCCAGGGTAAAGCTTATAACACTCTCCCCCTTTCCGAACGGCGGGATATTTGGGACGTCGGTACCGTATACCAGCACGGCCGTACGTTGACCTACCCACTTCGTTTCAATACCTGGGGAACCAGGGAGACGTGTTTTTCAGGGACGCACGCGCAAGCGTTTCTATAAAAGAAGCGTGCGAAGTGAGGTTCGAACCCGTGTCCTGCCGACGACGCCAAATGTGAAAGGTGTTACCTACTGAGCCATCGGGGAAAAATATCGCTCACTTACCCAGCCCAGGTTATCCCATATATTATAACACGTGGGCGTTACGGACTAACACCGGAATTTCGTGGTGGAATGGAAAAAAAAGCAAACCGGTGTTTCAGACCAAAGCCCCTCATGCGTTAGCACATCCCCCTTATCCCTTGTTAACACCCCCCCTACACTGCACCGCACACCCTTGCTGCCCCCCCCTCCCCCCGAAATCTGGCCGGAGTCTGTTCACACGTTCACACTAAACTTAGCAATCAAAGATAGATGCCCGCTCGTGATCACACCCCCACAGGGCATCTGGCCGAGTCTGTGTTCGCACTCGTTAGCAAGCAATCAATGTTCTCTTATAACACCCCCCTCGCGTTCACCCGTCGTTAGCACCACCCCCCAGCTGCGGGGGCTCCCGTCGTGCATGGCGCCGATCACCGGGGGGTGCGTTAGAAAGCACCCCCCCCCCCTCTAAATAGTAGCGAGAAAACGATCGCTATCTTAGGAGATAGATGGTGGCCACAGGCGGCGAAACAGGAAGGGGATAAGATTAGCAAAAAAGTTTCTTTGTAATATATGGAAACAACCTAATGAGCGCCCAAGTGTTGGAGGTGTCTCTATTAGGAGTAGGAACGGTGCTCCGTCTCGAAAGGGATGCGTGGTCAATGGTCAAATGACTAAGGCAAGCAACAAACGAGTACGCCCCCCCCCCTCCCAGCTTAGCAGACAGGTGTGAGATCGGGGATTTCGTCGAAACTCGTCATCGTAAACTACGTGGGTTTCGTGAAAACCAACACGTAGATTATCCTATGTCCCTGGGATTCATGCCTGGTACCATTCTGTCCGAGATATTTAAGTACCGTTTGGGTATTAATATGTTAAAACAAAACGGTCTTTATATTTTTCCGGACGGAGTGGCATAACCCAATTTTTATCGACCGGGAGAACCCGAAAGTATACTGTTATGGTATTGCTGGAATGATATGGAATCGTATTGGTAAATACCTGGTATCAGGTATTTGGATCGTATTGGTATTACTTGGAAGGCGTATCTCAGATGGGAGCCAGGGGGGTTCCCAGATGCCCTTCCCCTTTCTCTCAGTCTTTCATCACGCAAAGAAGGGAATAAACCTGCTCTTCTTCTATCTCTAAGCAAACAACACACGTGAGTACCAACGAGTACCCGTTCCATAGGCTGACCTGGCTAGGGATACCCTGTCCCCTTACACTACTGCAGGTTCCTCACAATAACCTATTTTTACGACCACCTATTATTGAAGACAGGAGGGGTGTACTAAATAAAACCAAGCACAAAAAAATAAAATAAACTATTGTAAAAGAAATCCCCGATCGTGCTCTTTCGGATACTATCTTCTGCCACACTCCTACTACTGTAAGACAGGGGAGGGGGTGTGCTAAAACCAAGTGGAATCAGAAAACGAACTAAAATTCCGATACTCTCGCACGATTTCACTCGTATTATTTCCGAGACTTGAAAAAAAGGTAAGGGGACATGTGTGAAAAAAAACAAGTACGAACAACAACAAACTAAGAAAATAACAAAAAAAAAGGCCCCTTTTCGTACGATTCGTACGTACAGAAACCCCAACCAAAGTATATATCTCACGTCAGTCAGAGAGGTTCGTGTTTCAATCTTACATTCGGGTGATGGTCGTGTTTTCTCTTTTCTTCGTTGTTAGTTGTGTGTCCTGACTCCGTAAAAACTCGCGTGAAGAAAAACGCTATGTACGAAACAAATAGTACTACAGCAGTACGTATGCCTACTCTTCTCCCCTGTTACCTGGTACAACTACGAGTACAACCCCTGCTTTTTTAGGATGTTCACCCCAACGCCCGCCTCAGCGGGGCCTCCATACATTTGGAGACGGCTGGTGCTACGGTGGGGATGTGCTTGCTTTTCACCTACACCGAGCCACTCGGCCGGAGTGTGACTGCTTTACTGCGTTGTACTCATAACTTTTTTTTAATGAATGTTTTTGTTGTTCTATATGCACCGCCATTGGATTTTGTTTTTTACGCAACGCCAACAAATCATGTTTAGGTCCAATTTTCAGTTAGGTTCGGAGCCACTCGTCCGAGTGGCCACAACCGGGTAGTGAAAAGGTGGGTACCCCCCCCCTATCGTAGTATCAGTCCGACACAGAGTGAGTGGCACAGAAACACGTTTGTTTTTCTTCACAAAAACAAAACAAGATAAGCCACACTCTTCTTTGTTCCCAAATGCAGTTGCTGCTGTAGTTCTCCGTTAGACGTTTCATCGGTCAGAGTATTCAACATCCCAAAACCCAGCCGCAAAAAACGGGGGGGGGGGGGGGGGGGGGGGGGGGGGGGGGGGGGGGGGGTACGTTCGGAGACAGCGTGGTTCCTGTAGTATTTAGCTATAGAAGAAATCATTTTCTCCTCTACTTCACGCTGCAGCAAACAGTATTCAACGTCACCATCTATTTCGGGTAGATCCTACTCCTACATCTATAATACACTGTTGTAGCGTGGACCCTTTGTATGTATACGCCACTATATATCTCGCGGCAACCGCCACTACTCCGCACACACTGTAGACGAATGCTACTACGATAGGGGTGCACCATTTGCCTCATAAGGGTGGTCACTTGAGGAGCTCGATATCTCACCCAAAAACTGATTTAGGAGGAAACCAAAAGTGCTACCCGACCCACAACCCCATGAGCTAGGTATACTATGGAAAATATGGCAACACAAGAATGAAAGTCCGACGAAATTGGGTTAAGGAGCCCGGTCATTCAGAAAAAAAAACAGCAAAAAGTGATACCTCTACTTCACGCTGCGGCAAACAATATTCAACGTCACCATCTATTTCGGGTAGATCCTAGTCCTACATCTATAATACACTGTTGTATTAATTGTGTGGCCCCTTTGTATGTATACGCCAGCCAGTAATACTGCCACTACTCCACACACACTACCACAACACTGACTGCTGAATCCCACCTGTGTGCCCGAGGTGATTCAACAGGCATTATATATATGTATATGTATATATATATCATAGCGGGAAACCGGCTACTAATATTAATGATTAATACCCAACCGGCGCTAGAGACATATGAGACCACTGCCTTTTTACTAATGCATTTGCAGCGGCGGAGGCGGCGGATGCTGATGATGCTGCTGCTGATCTACATCCCAACCCACACCACCACCACAACCACCACCACCACCACCCTCAAGATCAGCGTCATATCTGTTGTTAATGCTGCTTGCTCGGCGCTGCCGGCGACGGGCGGCGCTAGCCGGCGTCGCCACCGGCACGTTCGCCTCCTGGCCTATGAACTCCCGTGTCTCGAGGAAGCGCGTCAGGAGGTTCGACTCCAGCATGTAGCGGATCTCGACGTAACTCTCGCCGAACACTTTCCTGTTTTTTGTTTTTCGGGTATAATCTTGGGGGGGGAGAGCGGTTAGGCGGGCGGGCGGGCGGGCGGGTGGGGCGGATGGCGGATGGGGCGGTCCATTTATTTATTTATTCTCCGACTTTTTGAAAAACCAAAACTTGATTTTCTAGGGTAGCAAACTTCATCTTGAAATTAGTGTAGGTATTTTCAGCTTGAAGATGGTGTGGATGTTTGTATATTGGATGTAGTCTGGAAGCATTGTCTCGAAGCTAGTGTCGAGGTGACCCCGGGTGGGAAAGGCCTCCGAATATGCTGCAATCCCCTCCGTTCGCGCAGATCCACCCCGTTCCCGGGGAGAGAGCGAGTCGTCCCCAGGAGGGCACCTTCCCCCGCCCCCCGCTCGCTGAGATGGGCATTGTGGGGCCCGTTTCTCCGGCGGGGACACAAAGGGCTGATGTGTCGGGCGGCTGTGGCACGGTGGTGGTATCGAGGAGGGCCGGGTGGCGTACGATAGAGCCGACGCCGAGTGGGGCATACCAAACCCGACATAGTCGTGAAGAGCCATTTGGACACGTCATCGTTAATATTATCATCACCATCATCATCGTCATCATCATCATCATCATCATCATCATCATCATCATCGTCACCATCACCATCACCATCACCATCATCTTCAGCATTCTCATCATCATCACCATCATCATCTTCACCATCATCGTCACCATCACCATCATCAACACCATCATCATCATCATCATCACCATCATCATCATCATCATCATCATCATCATCATCATCATCACCATCATCATCATCATCATCATCATCATCATCATCATCATCACCATCATCATCATCATCATCATCGTCATCATCATCATCACCATCATCATCACCATCATCATCATCATCATCATCGTCATCATCATCATCACCATCATCATCACCATCATCATCACCATCATTATCATCATCATCATCGTCACTACCGAGCAGCGTTGGACAAGAAGGATAAGTCCTATACCACCTCATACATTTCTTTATTCGGTCGGACGACCCGCTGTATCCAGATTGTATGGCCGATACGCAATTGGGTCGGAGATAACCATTGTATTCCCTGGTATCTTCTATCTGTGGTTACAGACTGTGAGACAGGTAATACGGGCTGTTTGCAGGGATCAAGGATGAAAGGGGGCTTACCGTCTCTCGTGCTCTCCCAGCGCTTCGAACGTCTCCGCGCCTGCACGAGACAGATCCAATATCTCTTTCTTGTCCCCGTAGCTGCTCTCAGCGTCAGTAGCAGGAGGAGTAGGAGTAGGTGTAGCAGTAGTGGTGCGAGTAGGCAAGTAGTAGCCGTAGTAACAGTAGCAGTAGCAGTAGCAGTAGCCGTAGCAGTAGCCGTAGAGAAGGAGAGGAACGAAGAACGCGAAAACAACAACGAACCGTTCACCGAAGCGGCGCGGTAACAGCGCTGGTCAGTGTTCTGTTAGCGCTTACCACTCGGCCCAGCTTCAACAAAAATGGTTGATATGATATCACACACAATCCACCCTACAGCAGCAACTCCCTAATACATCTTCATGCTGAAATTAAGGTAATTGGTCCGTTTTCGTATTACTTGGATGGCGCTCGTATTCGGGAGACGGGTCGACGACGGAATAAACTACTGAACCCTCCTCGCGATGAAAATGCCATCCGTAGTGGGGAGGGGGCAAAGGAGCCTACTATGTGACCCCGGATCTGAGTTATACGACTAAGGGTCGTTCATATCGAGCGACTTTTCCCCAAATTTTCCAATATTGTTTTGACGCAATTTAATAGATTTCCATATTTTCCAAAAATAATTCCCAACTATTGGAATGCGAAGCAAGCCTTTCAAACATTTTGCCCTCTGTAAAAATTCCAAACTTTCCAAATAAATCCTATTTTCCCTGCATTTCCTAGGGTTTAAAAAAAAAAAAAAACATGTTGGAATGTTTGGAATTTGTTTTGCTCGATAAGAACGACCTTAAGAGGGAGATAGAAAAGAAGGGCGAAGATAATAAATGGAACACCAACACACAAAACAAAACAAATAAAAAAAAAAGTGGCCGCGGCAGCGGCGCGGAGGCAGCGGCGATGGCCAAGGTACCGCTTTGGCCGACTAACCTAATAACCGTTTCGACTCTAACAATAGTGTAAAACCGGTATTATATTCCCTTCCAGATTGGGATAATATGTTTCGACTTTGGCCCAGCCGTCGACAAAATGGTTTGATAGTACACACTCCGCCGTACATACGAATAAAAGGTAACTCCTTCTGTCACATACCCGGGTATATACTAATTCCCAAAAAATTCCCTGGGCTGTTGGGGGGGGGCATCATCACGGGGCACACAAGCAACATTTCTCGAAACCTTCCACCGTATACACCCCTTCGACGATGCTACCAAAACCCCGTCCGTGCATGTGAGTGACCCTTCCCCCCCCAACTATATGCAGATTGTGTCCCCCTCATACGGGACGTACATCCTACATGAGGACATATAAAATCCGTAAGTACGCGCGAAAGAAAGTATTACACTCAGCTAGCAAAGATGAGCTTCGACGAAATCCTCGAGCTCACAGCTGTTTTTTTTTTTTTTTTTTAAATTTTTTAAATAATATATATGCCAGCTGCTCTCGGACAAACCCCCCGAACAGCGTGCGCGGGGGGAGAAGCCGCAGGGATACCACGAGCCTTCGTACGCTGTCGCTGGGCTTGCATCAGGGTAGGTATGTATGTAGCCCCTCACTCCCCATGAGATGGTTGAGCAGGCACGAGGGGGCGTGGCTAGAGCGAGGGGCAGGTGTATGGTAGCAAATGCTGCGATTTCTGCACGAAGAGTTTTTTGTTTGTTTGATAAAATAGTAGACTTGCTCGCGTTTTGTCTCCCGCCAAAACAATGAAAGGTGTCGTACGTATATAGAACGCTTGAAAGCTTAGAGCGAACAGCCCACACAGACAGACAGACAGACAGACAGACAGATAGACAGGCAGACAGACAGACAGACATACAGGCAGACAGGCATGCATGCCTGTCTGCAGGCAGAGCTAGTGAAGAGCTCAGCTTTGTACACGACGGGCCCAATATTCACACCTGTATGCATAGTTTACTGAAGTTACATCATACATATACCAGTACATACTATCCTTAAAGTCTGCAACTCATTCTATCTACCATTACAGGGGACCATAGTAAATACTAGTAATTAGGACCTACGCCACACACACACACAAGACCTATATATTTTCCTATTTTTTTCCAACACTATTTGGTCCCCTATTTTATATGTACGGCCTCACGTACAGGTTTTTGCCATGTTGTACATACCTGATGTTGATTTCGTCGGGCGAGCCATCGTCGATAAACCTGGCGACGATAACGCAGAACGCCGACCATTGGCCCCAGTCATCGGCGGAACTCACGGAAAAGTCGTCGCGTTCGTACCTTGGAGACCACAGACACAGACGAGACACACACGCGAACGAAGGCACGGTTAACAGCAGCCCTTTTAGGGAACACCGGACTCCCCGCTTTACAATTAAAGCTCATACAGTAGTAAGGGGACAACTCGTGCACCGGGTGCTTGGCACAGCCTCGCTCACGAAGAGCGGTGGGTCGAGAGTCGGGAAGCCACGAGGCTGGTAGAAGAAGAAGAATAAAAAAAAAATCAATTATATTATGTTAACTAACTGGTGTGGGCAAGGGGGCCTCTCATCCCCAAGCTCTATGTATGACCCTTGAGAACAGGTCAAACAATATGTGACCCATCCCGGGAAACATAATTCACTCAATCCATCTTCGTTGATGAATTGCAGTCACACAACCAAGGTTATTGTACTAATACGGCAATGTCACGTATCATACATTTCAGGAATATCACATCAGACTTTGATACGAGTAAATCCCACACGCCCCCTGCTCGTGACACAGTCCTGATAACTTCCGTCCAGTCAAAATACCAAAAACGAAACCTACGCATCAAAAATACCTTTTATGATAACGCCTTGAAATCTCAAAATAAAACAAATCAGTCCGAATACCAGAAATTCAAGCATATTATTTCAAACTCAGATACCAAAAATCTAAACCATACTGGCTCAAACTTCAACAATCTTCCAAGACACTCAGCTGCCGAAACTAGAGCGTAAGGCTGCGATAATCAGACGGCCATCAGCTCGGTGTCAATAGGTTGATACAAGTTTATCCAGTAGTGCTAACATCAGAATCACAAAACCCACTCAAAAATCAAAAACCAATCCCGAAGGATCAATAATCAATCTCGAAAAACTCAATCAAAAATCAAAAACCAATCCCGAAGGATCAATAATCAATCTCGAATTGAAAAACGAGTAAATCCCACAAGTAGTACAGGACACCTAATAATAAGAAACAAGAAAAAAAAATCTGGTCGAGGCTGGATTTCTTATCTGAGAGAGGGTGCTTTCCACACTAATTTCAAAGATAACGACTCCCGAATTTCTTATTTTACTCTAAATCTCAGCCTGGCTTTCATGTTAGCCTGTTTCTTATTAGGGGTCCGGTACTGTATACATTATTTATTTTAGTTCACAGTAGTGCGTTTGTAAAACGATTAATGGAGGCATGCTTTGCACCGGTACTGCTGTACGGTAAAGGGGGGGGAAACATGTAGATGCCCCCCTCCCCCGTCCCCGCTATCGGCGAGGAACGAACGCCTCCAGAACACATTACCCGAAACCCTGCTTTCAGCGGCGGCTTACTTATCTTGCAGGCCGACGAAAAGCTTCATCGCTGACCATGGCGTCGGACCCACGGGCTCTTATTATTAGGGCTGGGCACTGGCACAGTATGTACTGGCAGTAGTAATCTACTGGCAGTAGTAATCCACTGATTGACCCGGCCAGTATATTCGCCAGTAGGTTTTACGTTGGGTACGTCCAAGAAACAACGCCATAGTATAAGTACGAAAACCTATCAAATGCGTTTCGGGAGGAGAGAAGAGGGAGGCGAGAGAGGCAGTGTACTGCTGCAGTCCAGTATACTGATTATTTTTGACGACAGTATAATCGCTACTGACTGAGTCAGCCAGTGCCCAGCCCTACTTGTTATGACATCGTTGACATGATAAGAAAGTATTACACTCAGCTAGCAAAGATGAGCTTCGACGAAATCCTCGAGCTCACAGCTGTTTTTTTTTTTTTTTTTTTTAAATTTTTTAAATAATATAAATGCCAGCTGCTCTCGGACAAACCCCCCGAACAGCGTGCGCGGGGGGAGAAGCCGCAGGGATACCACGAGCCTTCGTACGCTGTCGCTGGGCTTGCATCAGGGTAGGTATGTATGTAGCCCCTCACTCCCCATGAGATGGTTGAGCAGGCACGAGGGGGCGTGGCTAGAGCGAGGGGCAGGTGTATGGTAGCAAATGCTGCGATTTCTGCACGAAGAGTTTTTTGTTTGTTTGATAAAATAGTAGACTTGCTCGCGTTTTGTCTCCCGCCAAAACAATGAAAGGTGTCGTACGTATATAGAACGCTTGAAAGCTTAGAGCGAACAGCCCACACAGACAGACAGACAGACAGACAGACAGATAGACAGGCAGACAGACAGACAGACATACAGGCAGACAGGCATGCATGCCTGTCTGCAGGCAGAGCTAGTGAAGAGCTCAGCTTTGTACACGACGGGCCCAATATTCACACCTGTATGCATAGTTTACTGAAGTTACATCATACATATACCAGTACATACTATCCTTAAAGTCTGCAACTCATTCTATCTACCATTACAGGGGACCATAGTAAATACTAGTAATTAGGACCTACGCCACACACACACAAGACCTATATATTTTCCTATTTTTTTCCAACACTATTTGGTCCCCTATTTTATATGTACGGCCTCACGTACAGGTTTTTGCCATGTTGTACATACCTGATGTTGATTTCGTCGGGCGAGCCATCGTCGATAAACCTGGCGACGATAACGCAGAACGCCGACCATTGGCCCCAGTCATCGGCGGAACTCACGGAAAAGTCGTCGCGTTCGTACCTTGGAGACCACAGACACAGACGAGACACACACGCGAACGAAGGCACGGTTAACAGCAGCCCTTTTAGGGAACACCGGACTCCCCGCTTTACAATTAAAGCTCATACAGTAGCAAGGGGACAACTCGTGCACCGGGTGCTTGGCACAGCCTCGCTCACGAAGAGCGGTGGGTCGAGAGTCGGGAAGCCACGAGGCTGGTAGAAGAAGAAGAATAAAAAAAAAAATCAATTATATTATGTTAACTAACTGGTGTGGGCAAGGGGGCCTCTCATCCCCAAGCTCTATGACCCTTGAGAACAGGTCAAACAATATGTGACCCATCCCGGGAAACATAATTCACTCAATCCATCTTCGTTGATGAATTGCAGTCACACAACCAAGGTTATTGTACTAATACGGTAATGTCACGTATCATACATTTCAGGAATATCACATCAGACTTTGATACGAGTAAATTCCACACGCCCCCTGCTCGTGACACAGTCCTGATAACTTCCGTCCAGTCAAAATACCAAAAACGAAACCTACGCATCAAAAATACCTTTTGATGATAACGCCTTGAGTCCCCCCCCCCCTCTCATCCCTCCTTACTTGGAAACCTCCTCCAGAAACAGCACGGACTCCTGGCACAGAGCTCGGAAGGAGAAGGCCCTGAATGCCACAGCCATCTTCGGCACCGCCGTCAGATTCTCGTAGCTCCATTTGCGGCGCCTGGAAGCCTTGATGTCGCTCTCACAGGCCGACCCGGTGTCTCCGAAACTGCTCTCCTCCGTGGCACCCGAAGAACCTTTTTTCTTCAAAGTTCTGAGCGCGGCGAGAGGGGAGGGGGAGGAAGCGAGGGGATGTACTCACCATGTCATGCATGGTCGTTCTAGGTCGGGAGCGGGGGGGGGGGGGGGGG
>MEHQ01000893.1:0-152312 GCA_008828725.1 Saccharina japonica | reverse complement strand
GTCGTGCACGGCCGTAGTCGTATGACCATAGACCCTCGCATCCCTACAATGCCGGGACGGAGCACGTTGGGTTTTCACCAACCAGGCAGACATTGCTTGCACCAAGCGCGAAGCGCCGTGAGATATTGGGCGAGTCGCGTGGAGGGTGAGCTGCTTCCTGCTAAGAACCGCCTCTGAGGCGGACTTGCATATGGACGACAGCCTCCAATGAATTGATTTAATATCTGGTGTGGCCACTTCCAGAGACAGTAATGGGTATCACTACGTATCTGCCTCGTGGATGCCTTACCATATACACACTACGTGATACGATCATTCCCCTTGTGCGGAGGTGAGGTTATCAACCCCGCACAAATGATCTAACAAGCCACCAGCATGGGTGACCGCCAAAAAAAACAAAAAAGGTACCCTGGTTGTCTAGCTCACGCAGTGAGAGGCGTGTTGTACAGCGTCGTTGCCAACCGACGCCAACCCAACCTATAAATATATAATATATATACACGGGGGGGGGTGGGGGGGGTGTACTCATGTGGTGCACGGCCGTAGTCGTATGGCCATAGACCCTCGCATCCCTACAATGCCGGGACGGAGCTCGTTGGGTTTTCACCAACCAGGCAGATACTCCATGTCATGCATGGTCGTAGTTGTAGTATGATATGACCACAAGAGACCCTTGCATTCATATATACAATGCCGGGACGGAGCACGTCGCGTTTTCACCGACCGGGGAGGCATTGCTGGTGGGGGGGGGGGGGGGGGGGGGGGGGGGTGTACTCATTGGCATGCATGGCCATAATATACCCTCCCATCCCTGTACGTATACAATGCCGGAACGCAGCATGTCGAGTTTTCACCGACCAGGCAGACAACTTCGTGCACCAAGCACGAAGCGAAACGTGAGGTTGTCGGGGCGAGTCGCACAAAGGGCGAGCTGAAGACTACCAAAAACGGGCATGTGAGGCTTTAGAATATTTTGCATAGGTATTGGGGGGGGGGGGAAAGATTCGAGATGTATACATGAGACGGACAGACGAGGTCCTCATGTATAAGTTTCTGGGGGAAAAAAAAACGCGTCACTCTTCATCTCAGGTGAATTGTTGAACCGATCGATTTGCGGATTTGGTGATGGTTTTTGGTTGAGAGCTCGATCTACCTTTCAACGGCCGTATCTTGCAGCCCCCTCCCCCCCCCTCCCCGGGAGGGGAGCGGGGAGGAGGGGGGGGTTAGCGGAGGGGAAATATGGCCATCAAAGGTCACGACTACAGCATCGGGCACTGCTTGCTTGAAAGACGCCATAGAGCTTCTCAAAGAGAAGCCTCGGTGGCTGACCTGAGGCCGAAGACGAGGATCGCGCCTACGACGGGGACGTTCTCCCTGTTGATCCACACCGTAACGCCTTCAGAAGCGTACTTCGTTGCCAGCTTCGTGGCAACTGTGTTCGCGCGCGAGAAAGCGAATACGCATCTAGCTGGTTCTTTTGCCGAAGATAACAAAGCTGTTCGGTCCGGTTTGGTTGGGTTGGGTTGGGTTGGGTTGGGTTCGATTCGGTTCGATTTGATTCGGTTGCGGTGACGAACGTGGGGCGTTGGAGAGGGAGGGGGGTGAGAGGCGAGCTGTCTCAAGCCAGAGACACGGCACTAACGATACAAAAAACAGAGAACAGCAGCAGCAGCAGCAGCAACAGGAGCATCATTAGAGACAACAGCAACAACATCAGCAGCGGCAACGACAACGACAACACTACTACTACTACTGCCAGTGTAGTAAGCAGAACCCACGATTGACAAAAAAAAACGTGTTTCCCCCCTATGCTTACGTACCATACTTAGTTCTGATTACTACTGCTGTATTACGATGCTCCCCCCGTGATATTCAAACTTCTACTACTACAACACGATTATGCTGCTGTGCTGTATATATCGCGCGAGGGTTTCCCCGCTCACCGGCCTGCGTGAACTGAAGGGCGATGAAGGCGATAAGCTCCCGACTGATCGAGAAGATGTCGTCGACACGCCTGCGGGGCCCATAACAACACCAGAGCACACAGCAGAAAAAAAACACACGTGTTCCCGTCAATGGTCATGGTTACCTTAGTGTTGGCGTCGTCACAATAAGGTTTCCAGGCTTTGCTCGTAATAGGCGTTTCTTAGTGGCGGGGCTGTATTATATAAAACATATAACTTCACCAGCAGTACTCAACACACAATGGGTGTATACATGTACCAAGAAAAACGCCTATTCGTAGAAAACCATGTAAGGTCGGATGTATTGACCTATGAACGAAGTAACTCACCGCACGACGGCCACCAAAACAAAAAGAAGCCTCCTCGTGGAAGCCCTTTATCAGGTCGCATCGCATGTATAGACCTAACTAAATACAGTACGTACACGCGACAAGCCTCATCGTGGAAACCCCTTACCCGTCGGATGTAAAGACCTAACTAAGTACTCGCCACGCGACGGGCATCCAGAACAAGCCTTATTGATCGTTAAAAACCCCGTCTCTTAATATTTGCACCGTTTTTACATAAAATACTAAATAAAAACGTGCTTATATTTCGGGACAGAGCGGTAGTGTGTACCATGTATATGGTGAGGCACTCACGATGCGGATACATACATAGTAATACCCATTGCTGCCTCTGGGAGTGGCCACGCCAGAAATCAAACCAATTAATTGGAGGCTGTGTCGTCCGTATGCAAAGCCCGCCTCACAAGGCGGTTCTTAGTAGGATGCATGCAGCTCTCACCCTTCACGCGACTCGCCCAACAAACATCTCACGTTTCGATTCGCAAAGCTTGGTGCAAGCAATGTAATGCCTGCCTGCTCGATGTGAAAACCCAACGTGCTCCGTCCTCAGCATCGGCATTGCGTATAGGGATGCGAGGGTCTATGGTCATACGACTACGGCCATGCACGCCATGCGGCTAATGAGTACACCCCCCTGTTGCACAATGTGGCCATAACGGTGCTCCGTCTCGAAAGGGATGCGTGGTCAATGGTCAAAGGACTAAGGCAAGCAACAAATGAGTACCCCCCCCCCTGTTGCTCCGTATCGAAAGCGATGCGTAGTCAATGGCCAATTGACTAAGGCAAGCAACAAATGAGTACCCCCCCCCCCCCTGTGGAGACATTGAACAATGCATATATTATAGGAAACCCCCCCAAGGAGGTGTCGACAACCCCCCGATTCAGGAGGCCTAATGGTGCGCTAGATTGCTTCATACGCCCATAAGACTGTTTTTACGCTACTCACATTGGGCAGGGGGGAGGGGTCCCGGCATGGCACTTGTGTAACTACAGTATGTTGAGCTCGCACTCGAGGTCGGTTTTCAGCACTCGTTTGTTTTTATTTTTTCCAGGGCGTGAAGGGTTAGGAGGTGTTGCCGATTCCGAACAAGGTGTTTTTCGAAAAATACCTGGTCTACGTACGGATCTACTGACTGTACGAGAGCCTTCCCGAAAATGTAGTGCAGATTCATGTTTCGACTGTTGTTAATTCATGGCACTCTTTCTTGCCGCTGTCGAGAAATAGGAGCGCTCACATGCGAAGAAAAAAACGATTATCATCCTTGTGCGCAAACTCAAACGCTCTTTTGCGGTACTCGCCACGCCACGGGCACCATAAACAAGCCTCATCATTCGTGGAAACCCATACCTGTATAGCTTTTCTCAGTACCAGTACTCACCACATGACGGGGACCAAGCACAAGCTAACCACCAGAGACGCCCACGTCCAGACCATCCGATCGTCCTTGTTTTGCTGCGCGACGAGGCTGCCACATTTCACACGAAAACAGAAGAAACAAAAACAAAATGTGAAGGGCCATCGACAGGATCAATGACTTGCTGCTTCTGGTATTATACTATATTTATGAATGACCTGAGAGATACGCTTGGGTGACGGCACAATGTGGGAGTTGTGCGGTGATCTTAATACGCTTAAAAAAACAAATTAATTCCGTTTTTTTCAATCTGCCGATAGCGGTGATAACCGGAAAACAAAACAAGCTTGAAAAACAAGATAGCTTACCCAGGAGTGGTTACCTGTAACCTTTTTTTTACCAGTGGCTCAGGAGCCTACTGGTAAAATAAATAAGACCCTTAGCCCAGTCAAAACTGAAAAAAAAATGTCCCAAGTTCGTGGGACCAGTTCTTAAGGGGTTGACACGAAACAAACAAACAATTACTGTACAAAACAAACGAGAAAAAAAGAAAGAAAAAAAAGAAAACCCCCCAACATACACTTCCGGCCCTCTCATAAGAAAGTGCCCCACAAGAAACTCAGCCTGAGCATTACGGGGGAAATAAGAAAGTCGACAGCTATTATACTGAAGTTAGTGTGGGACACACCCCTTTCTGATATAAGAAAGTCAGCCTAAGCCCGATTTCTGGTTTCTTATGAGCGGGCGGGTACTGTATATATTTAGAACTAACTCACGGGGTGGAGCCGGGGCCGTTGATGGTGTGGGACCGGTACCATGGTAAAAAGCCTCCAGCGAGACAGAATAAAAAACTAATCGACACTAGCAATCGTTCCTGAGGGCGCGCACGCGTGGGGTGGTGGGTGGGTGGTGTGTGGGCACGGGGAGGGAGGGAGGGAGGGAGGGAGAGTACTCATTAATTGCTTACCTTAGGCATTCGACCATCGACCACGCATCCCTTTCGGGACGGAGATGGGGAGGGGGGGGTGTACTCATGCCCTGCACCACGGCCGTAGTCGTATAACCATAGACCCTCGCATCCCTACAATGCCGGGACGGAGCATGTTGGGTTTTCACCAACCAGGCAGACATTGCTTGCACCAAGTGCAAAGCGCCGTGAGCTATTGGGCGAGTCGCATGGAGGGAGAGCTGCATTTTGCTAAGAACCGCCTGTGAGGCGGACTTGCATATGACGACGACAGCCTCCAATGAATTGATTTAGGAAACCCCAGCGGAGGGGACCACCATTCGGGAGGAAGGGGGGACGGGGGGAGGGAGGGAGGGAGGGAGGGAGGGAGGGAGGGGGC
Source organism: Saccharina japonica (assembly GCA_008828725.1). Taxonomy (NCBI): domain Eukaryota; class Phaeophyceae; order Laminariales; family Laminariaceae; genus Saccharina; species Saccharina japonica. The sequence continues at coordinate 147,300 of MEHQ01000893.1, read as the reverse complement.
GAGGGGGGGGAGGGGGAGGGGCTCGTTGGCTGAGTTTCGCAATATCATTCTTCCTATGATGCCTATAGCTTAAGTTTCAATTGATCTTAATTCAAGCTCACTTTAGGGGTGACAAAAACTTGAAGCTCCTCAGCCGACAAGCAAGAGAGGTATGATAGGTACAACCCTGTATACGGTACTTCATCTCCTCGGGTAGAACTTTTACGTTCCTCCAAAAGCACGGCGCAATTTCTACTACTACCCGTAGCATGCGCCGCCGCCTCTCATGATACGGTTTTACCGCAATGTAACCTCTCTCACCGACATGAGCCACGGCACCTTCCTCCTGACGCGAGGGCAGTAGGCTAGCGCCAGGCGCAACACGCGGCACCAGAAGCTCGCGAACACCCCCCACGCCACACAGTACGCCGCCTGCTGAAGGGCCCCCCCCCCCCCCCCCCCCCCCCCCCCCACACAACAAAAAAAAAAAAAAAAAAAAAAAAAAAAAAAAAAAAAAAAAAGGGGGGGGGGGGGGGGGGGTGGATGACGAGAGGGGTGTTGTGTGTGTGAACATAATTCGGTATTTGAGTGGTTTTACCGGGGGGTTAAGGGGCCACGTTTTAATGTTCGATTTTTTAAAAGTATGCCTATGTATGTATGTATGTATGAAGCGTATTCCAGTTGTGTAATTAGGGGCGAAACACGCTTTCATTTTCCACGTGTCGAATGGTGCATACGTAGAGATGCAATGGTATTCATGGTATCCCCGTTCCCCCTCTTTTGTGGGAGGTAGCGTGTTTTCTGATAGAAACACGACGAAGCAAATAACATTTAAATATGTTGCCCCGCGGCAGCAGGAGAAACTACTCACCATCAAAACATCAATCTTGCGAGTGACTACGCGCGTCTCGTCACAACGGTAATCCAGTACCCAACCTCAAAAATAGTAATTCAGTACCCAACCTGCCCAGGGTGGTAGGAGCACCTTAATATAGAGGACCCAAGAAAATAACTGGGGAATGGGGTAGTGACTTGACTAACCGAAAGTCGTTACGTTGTTATTTTTACGGGGGATGATAATAAAATATAGGACCTACGGCACAGACAAAAAAACTAAAGTAAATGTATTCCCTATTTGCACTACTATTTACCATGGTCCCCCTCCGTAACAGACAGTAGTTCGGCTTAGGCAGGCGTTCCAGTCAGATGCGTGCGTGCAGGAGCTTGTGCATTTCTTCCGCCTTTGTTCTTGCTGGCGTGTTTCGGGGGGCAAGGCCTCGCGTAGCTCGTCGACGTGTGTGTTGCTATTGATACTGTACTACATGCTAGTTTCAGGGACCGTTCCTGCCGATGAACATCTTGTGTCATGAAAACCAAAATTCTGTTTTTTTTTTTTCTGTGTTTTGTTTTCTTTTTTTCCTATTAATGGTCCTGATTTTCAAGTGTTCGTTTTCCTGATTTTCGCGTGTTCGTGTTCCTGTTTTCCTGTTTTCCTGTTTTCCTGTTTGCTTCTTTTGTTATCCGCCTTGCCGCTTTTCCTGTACAGTGGCGAGGAAACGATCGGTATCCTAGGAGATGGATGGTGGCCACAGGCACCGAAGCAGAAAGGGGATACTAAGATTAGCAAAACACTTCTACGTACTGTAGTATATGGAAACGACGTAATGGGCGCCCATCTGTTGGAGGTGTCTCTATTAGGAGTATAGGAGCGGTGCTCCGTCTCGAAAGGGATGCGTGGGTCAATGGCCAAATTACTAAGGTAAGCAACAAATGCGCCCCCCTCCCCCCCCCCCCGCGCGCTTGGTGCAAGAAATGGCTGCCTGGTTGGTGAAAAGCCAACGTGCTTCGTCCCGGCATCGTACTGATGCGAGGGTCTATGATCTTAAGACTACGGCCATGGAGGAAAATTTAACCGAGGGCGAGCCACGGGGTCCTACTTCTTTCTGTACCTTGTGAATACTTCCGGCTATTAATGTGTCGACTGGTTTATACCACTTGGTCAGGATGTTATTCATACTCGCAGAAGACCCACGCGCACAGGCGAGCGGGGTCTAGATTTCTAAACAGAGCGGTAAAATACCTCGGGATAACGAACGAAATCAAAGTACCTATACACAAACGTTTTTTTTGTGTAAAACAAATTTGACGGCAGACAGGTGCAATGCTTTTGGGGCGGGGGAACGTATATACACTAATTACAAACACATATATAAGTATATGGCGTGTAAACTTCGGGGGGAAACCTGGTCTTTGGGTCCATGGTGAGTTCTATTCATTCTTCTTACTACATAGGCCTAAGTGACCATACCAGAAACCAAATCAATACATTCCAAGCCGTCACCCATTATTGCAAGAAAGTTTTATCACAAGCGGTTCTTCGTAGGATGCAGGTCACCCTCCATGCGACTCGCCCACAACACCTCACGGGCGTTTCGCTTCGCGCTTGGTGCAAGCAAGCAACGCTTTCGTCTCGGTGAAATCCCGACGTGCACCGTCCCGGCGTTGTATACAGAGACGCGAGAGTCTATGGTCATACGACTACGGCCATGCATGACATGCGGCTAATGAGCACACACCGGTAAAAATGGCGTGTTGTATGTGCACTTCGACGCGGGTTGACCAATGAAGAAAATGCTAACGTGACTGTTTTCGCGAAATGTAAAACGGTACCGCATGATTAACAGCAGGGAGGGGAGGACTGCGCGAAAGGGGAGGGGGGCTGAGGTTTGAGCTCACGAGTGATCAATGTTGCACATTGTGGGATGGAAATCGCGATAATAAATAACAGTATTTAGATGGGGACGGAAAAAAGAAAGAAATACAAAAAAAAAACAAATCTGTGAAAAACTTTACAGCTACAGTAGAAACTCACGATGAAAGCTCGTTCGGGGTTGATTGGGAACCTGCCGATGACCGCGCTCTCCGCGCTGTAAGCGAACACGCCGACTGAGCCCAGCAGAGCCAACCCGTTCAACGTCACCAGATAGGGTGACCTGCCACCACGCAAGAGTTGAGGGAGGGAAGGAAAACGTTGCACAGAAGGCGAACGGGGCAAACCGCCATGAACGTTCCTAGAACTACAGTATGTACGCCGTATGGCCAGGAGACAGCTACGTGGGGCTTGTGAAGGGAGTGAACAGCGTGACACTCTGGAGTGGCGAACGAACAGCGGGAACAACGCCAGGGAACGGACCTAGGTGACTCAACCGGAGGAGCAATACGCCAAAGATCGCCAAACAGACACTCGAATGGGCAGATCTAAGGCGTTCACTACTACTGTAGTTCGACATGGACGAAGGTATGCTCATGTGATGCATGGCCGTAGCCGTCGTATGGCCATATACCCTCGCATCCCTATACACAATGCCGAGACGAAGAGCACGTAGGGTTTTCACCGACCAGGCAGACATTGGTTATTGCACCAAGCGCGAAGCGAACACGTGAGACAGGTGGACGAGTCGCTTGAAGGGTGCGAGCTGCCTCCTATGCACAAACAAACAGCTTGTGAGGCGGACTTGCAATGGGTGACAGCTCCGAATGAATTGCTTCGTTTTCCGGTTGTGGCCACTTCCAGAGCTATTCCCGGGGAGGTCGAACCCACGATGGGCGGTGGCGGTGGTGGTGGTGGTGGTGGTGGTGGTGGTGGTGGTGTGTACGTACGTAGAACTCTTTACAAATCTGACAGATCATGATCTACAGATATATGATCTAGATCATCTAAGGAGATCCTAACCTGCCGTTAAGGGGTGTTATACAAGGATCTGCTTAGAACAGGTCCAACCCGCCCGGGGAACATGTGGTATTTCCGATGTATCATACTGGTAACTATTACGGGAGACCATAGTAAACAGGAAAACATATGGTTTGGAAAAATAGGTAAAAATATATATACCAGGTATAGGTTTTTGTCTGTGCCGTAGGTCCACCTATTTACTATGGCTTACTATGGCTTACTATGGCATAGTCTCCCGTAACACTGCAAAGTACAGATCCACGACGGAAAACATGCCAGATCACTGTCTAGATGGCGTAGATCCCAACCTGCCGTTATTAGTTCTTGTGCGGCATCTCTATAGTGCAGATACACCCCAACGGACATGCATGTCCTATTAACCGGCGACGTGGTCGTACAGATTCGGAGTCTCATCTGCTCTCTTGACACATCTTAATAATAAACGGGACCGAGGCTCCATGAGTAGGGTGAGACGTTCACTGGCTGTCACAAGCTGAAGATATTTGATTGAAATGGTTTAGGGAGTTAGATAGAGCCTCCCACGGGCTGACCGGGACGATGTATTGCCGGGTTCAACGTTTGGCTATAGGCGTTGATTTGTTGCTGTCTACCCCCCTAAGCAGAACCACAATAGTCGTATGGGAAAGCTAGAGCCGGACGAAGATTGAGAGATCATCGTGAACGCGCGTTTGAAAGGGCAATGGTTTTCATCAATTCTTGCCTATAAGGACGGGGACAGAGATCTGCCATGCGCTTTTCGGCCCCAAGAAGAAGAAGAACAAGGAGAAGAGAAAATCGTGAAGTAATCTGGAACAAAATATTCGACCCTTAACAACCAAATCACGTATTGTACAACAAAAACCCACGCCAGCTGAACTGAGCTCGACTCAATAGGTCGACACGTAGTTGAACCTTGAAGCCTTGTTGCATACCGATACCGCTCTACAATACAATGATATGTGACGGCCGTTGGGGGTATACACACGAATACTCAAACGGTTCCTCTTTTTTCTGTCCAGGCTGGCACCCGCTACAACCATACACCTCGCACAGATCATCAACAGATCATCAACATATCATCAACATATCATCAGCAGATCATCAACAGATCATCAACAGATCATCAACAGATCATCAGCAGATCATCATCAGCAGATCATCGATCCCCACTCGATGATGCGACGCATGGTACGATAGAGGTGCAGCATGTTTTTGCCTTTTGAGGGTGGTCCCTTAAGGAACTTTATTACTAATACGAAGTAGTAAGTAAAAAAACTGATTTTGGATGGAAATAGAAGTGCTACCCGACGAACAATCCCACGGCGGAATACAGCGGGAAAATGATCGAAACGCCCACATATTGAAACCCCGGCGATTTCGGGTTAAGGAGCCCCGTCGTCCAGAAAACGTTTCAGCCGAAAAACGCTGCCCATAATAAGCAGTACACCTCTTAAGGAAGATTTATTCCCGATCTTGTATGATCTGTATGATCTGTATGATCTGTAAGATCTGTAATATCTAGTTTATGTTGCCGGGTGGCACCGCTCTAAATGTGCATGGTTTAGCACAATTTCCCTGAGTCGGATCTGTACTGTGCAGATCTCGCTCAACAAGACCCTTACAACGGTAGGTGAGGAAACTAGATAGTATCTCTGATCTATCTGATTTATCTTGTCAATCTGACCTATGTGATCTATAAACGATGCATCTGATCTAAACTATCTATGTGATCTATAGATGATCTATGTGATCTATGTGATTTATGTGATCTATGTGATCTATCTGATCTGTCTGATCTATCTACTGTAGTCTATCTGATCAATCTGATCGGTTTTATCTACCTGATCTACCTGATCTACCTGATATATCTGATATATCTGTAATGGTCTGTAGATGATCTGTAAATGATCTCTCCGAGGTGTGCAGATATAACTGGTACTATACAGTCTCGCGGCAATAGCTCTTTCCTCACCTGGCTCTGATTTCGAAGATATTGCGCAGGTAGAAAAACCTAGCTAGCGCGAAGATTCCGACAACGAGGTAGAAGAATCCGAAGACCAGCTTGAACCATAAGATCCCTGTGGGGAATAGGAAACATACGTCGCGTTTGGTCATGTTATAACATACGGTATACGCGTGTGTGATCGGTGTGGTTTGCGTGTGTCAGTACCAGGGCGTAAAATAGGCGTCCGTCTCGTGGTGCAGCTCCGTACCACGAGCCGTAGGCGAGGTATGGCACATGTTCCATTCCGACTTGAATGGTCGAATACCTGGTATATACTTCTACTTGATACCGCAGTCGCATAACGTGTATGTTTAGAGTCCCTCCTCTACCACTCTGAATTAACAGACATCGACGAGGTTTACTGTCGATCTAACAATTGTTTAGCCCCTTTCATCGTAGCCGCTGTATATATGCTTCGTACCTGGAACGCCGTTTCCGCTAGGATTGGATACTGAATGGCTGACGCAGGCAGTACAGTCTATACTGTGGAAATCAGCTGCCAGTTTTGACCCTGTTTTTATTTTAGTTCCCGCAAATAAGCGGCACCCTGAGCCCCCCCCCCCCCCCGGTTAGTGAGAGAACTCCGCCGGAGGCATTTTTTTTCCCCCCCGCCTGACTTACCGTTCTAACATATACGGGGCAAATCGGGCAAACGTGCTAAAATAAATAGGGGCCTGTGGGGTCTGGGTTGGGGTTGGCACGTAGAGGGAGACAGGAACTCGTCGATGCCGGCCTCTCTCTCTGTCTCCTCTCTCTTCCTCTTGTGCTCCCACTTCCTTACAGTATCGCAGAGGCTTTCCGTTGTGTGGTTGGGATGACGTTTACTACTACTGTAGTTGGACGTACACATGAATGTCCATACACCTGGTGCGCAATGTACATTCTTTGACTTTTTCGTGGCACGTGTCGCGACATGCCGCGGCACGCCACGGACGCTGCCACGGAACGCCGCGGCATGTCGCGGCATGCGGCGACACCCCACGACGTGTCGCGGCGAGTGTTGCGGGGAGTGTCGCGGCGAGTGTCGCTAACCCTAACCCTAACCCTAACCCTACGTGTCGCGGCTTGTCGCGACATGCCGCGGTGTGTCGCGAAATGCCGCGGCATGTCACGTGCCACGAAAAAGTCAAATAATCACGTAGATCCGTGCCACCATGTCTACGACTATTATACTCATACATCTCCTTCAAGTAGTATTCACGAAGAGACATACATTGCCGCCACGGAACCGACGAAAGAAACACATGTTCTCTTGATCATATTATGCTAGGTACATAAATACAGGTAGGCTTCGACACTGGGCGCTTGGCCATCGTATCCGAGGGTATATAAACCAGGTATATACCAGTTAATCCTTTTGGGATGCGATTATACCACGGTGTGATAATAAGATATCACTCTGTCCCCAAATATAGGGACCACTTATATGGAATGTTACTGTACTACTGTAACTGTCCTTAGGTTTTGGGACAGAGTTGTACGAAATGCCCACCTTTTTCAGTCTCGGTTTGTTCCGGCGGCGTCATGGCGGCCATCACGGGCAAGACCTCTTCCTCTTCGGTCAAGCTGCCGGCACCGCCCCCTTGAGACGGACACAGACAGACAGTATGAGCAACAGCAAGAAGAGGAGAGGAGAGCTCGAGACCAGAGGGCGCGCATGCGTAGATATTTTATCAGCTACTGTAGTTATTTTACGTACGAGTACAGTACCAGTAGTACTGTAGATGGATCATGATCAGTAAATCATCATGCAGAATAATTAATCATACTATCATGCCGGTAGAAATTAATCGCGACGATCTCGGGTCGTACTTCCACAGCAAGCAGCATAAATATACGCAAAGTATCGAGCAAGAAGCACCGCACAATACGCCACAACAACAGCAGTATGTAGGGCTCCAGCAGAGCACCAACCAGGAGGGAGACGATATGCAAGGACGGCTGTATGAAGCATCATGCACGGCTTCGAGCAGTGGTAGTATCATTGGTACCCAAGATCGAATCCCACCGTGGTGAGAGATTTGTCTTTATTTGAAAAAATAAAAAAAGGAACCAATTGCTGAGAGCGCCTTCGTGGCGTGGGTAGGCGGAAGCCGACGCAAGTCGACGAGGGAAGAAAGTGCTGAAATCTTCTCGCGATAAAAAAAGCAAGGCAAGAACCGTAGTGGGGGAGGAGGGAGAAGAGCCTACTTTGTGACCCCGGATCTGAGTTACGACTATTAATAGGAAGGAGAGAGAAAGGAAAAGGGCAAAGATAATAAATGGGATGGGAAAAAAAATAAAAATAGCATAGGATAGGTGCTACTATTAATAGTAGTCACAAGTACGCACACAATAAGAGAGGGCTGCACACTGCTGCTGCTGCTGCTTGCTGAACACGACGTGATCTACAGTAATACTTGTGTAGCCCACAGCAGCAGTGTCGAGTTCACCAACGTACTCGTTCATGCACTCGTACCTGGTACAGCAGCAGTTAGAAGTGCACGAGCACGTGCTACGAAGCCCGGAACTCAAACTTCTTGCATACAATGAACCCTATGCTGCTGTGGGCCGCACTACATGTATACACTCTTGTGACCCCAAATCCATCTCATTCAACGCTGGCACAGCATGCTGCAGTACAGTAGACCCCTTACCTGTGCCTTCTCCTGGCGACGAAGAAGAAGCAGACCCCCCGGAGGCAGACGTGGTAGGTAGTACTGGACGCCGCCGCAGCAGCAGCAGCAGCAGCAGCAGCAGCAGCAGCAGTTAGCAGCACGCCGGCTGCGTTCGGGAGTCTACAGCAGAGCAGCCGCAGTTGTAGTTCTTCTCCACTGTACTGGTTGGATTTTAAAATCTACTGGTAAAATGGTGGTGGTGGTGTGCCGGTACAGCAGTAACTACAGCAGTAACTACAGCAGTATACTACCTGTAGTATGTACCTGGTAACAGAGTGGCGCGGCGATTGCGCGGAGCGCGGAGGAACAGACCTCCAGGTTTCACAGCAAAAATATCAAAGATAGATAGATGTGCTGCGTCGACCACAACAGGATGATAGATGTGTCTAATACGTATCATAGGGCGCCTGGTTGGCGTGATAGACGTATCGACAGACGGGCCCGGGCCGTGCGGTTGCAACGAGTCCTGGGGAGGGGAGGGGGGAGAGCCCAGCCAGGTGGTGTGAAGTTTGCTCTACGCCTTGTACTGCTGCTGCTGCTGCTGCTGCTGCTGCTGTTGTATGCCGCCGCGCGTGTCTTCAGAGCTGTGGGCACATGTGGACAAGAGGATCATCATCTCACAGAGATGATAGAGATGTACGTATGATATCATACATACTTGATGCTAATTCTTTTATTGAAGAAACATCTCATCTACGAAAATGAAAGTACAAGCAGTAGTATGGTCTACAACCGCGCAACGGCGGGGCCTGTGTGGTATGACCCCCCCAAGAAATGAACAAGTATTCGAAGGAATCTCCAACAAAATCTTAATCTTCACAGATACTCAGCACCGTCGGGTAATTGTTTTTAGATTCCGAAGCTACTGCTGTATATACGAGTAGTCTATTGATTGATTGGCATGAGAGTCATTACATTTTCTGCACTCGTACTATTTGTACGAGCCCTTTATCACCGGATCATTTTATCTACAAGGGCTCCGCACAGGCGCCGGCATTATCATGCAGACAACACTATCACGTCGTGTTCTGATACCTGGTACTCGTACATATGTACGTAAACCTTTTTTCCCTTAATCCCCACAAAACAAGAAAGGGTTTTGGACATATTTCCAAAAGGAAGAGATGGTTTGAGAACCACGCACGAACGAGCCCCCCTTTCTTTGCTCAAGCTTGTGTGTCATATCCTGATCTTACACACGCTGACCTGAACGCGTCTCAAGGGGATGGTTCTCTCGCTGTGTGATGGTCGTCGCCTACGCCTGCCTGTGGTGCAACATACAACTAAATCTGGACGGAAATGTAAGGAACATTTAGTATTCATGTTAGTGCCCAAACGTTTACTATATTTACGTCCAGAGTGGAACATACTGTAGTACCAGGTATACCTCAGCGGTTTTCACCCTACTTTCTTTGTTGTGCCGTTGGTCACACGAACGTGTGTGTCTCCCTTTTGTGTTCTTGTCCTGCCGACCCCTCCCCCCCAGTCCACCGCCGGGAGGGGGGGGGGGGGGGGTCGAATGGGTATTTGTTAGTGTGGCCGCTCATACATCACAGTCGACAATTACAACGAGCGGTATATACATAGTCGTATAGCACAAACTTATCCGGCCATTCATTCACATGACCTTATTATGATTTCGTCATGATAACAGGCGGGGGCACATAAAACAAGGTCGTGTATGAACGCGCTCTCCCCTTTTCAGAGCCGGGCTTCCGGCGGCGCGGGGGGGAGAAGTCATCAGCCACACTATCAACATCACACAGAAGAAGTCATACGCTAAGTATAGGGTGTGTTTAATACTACCCGCCCCCTCCTCTACGAAGGCCTTACGACTTCTGTCAAAAACCCGACCACGCATATTTCTTGGTGTCAGCCGTTGGAGCGTCGAATACTTCACCCTGCTCAGATGAAATTTGTGCTCGGAAACATGTGAAGATACACACAGGACAGGACATCAAATGAGAAACAGAGGCTAACAAGAAAGACAGGTTGTTATTATGAAGGAAAACAATGAATTCGGGGAGTCGTTATATTGAAATTAGGGTACGTAGAGAAAACACCCTCTCTCTCAAATAAGAAGCCGCCCAGCCTGCATGGACCAGATTTCCTGTTTCTTATTTGGTATCCTGTACTACTGTAGGCTTCGCTGTGTATGATCTGAATGGCTATAGTGCGTCCCACATTGGTTGCGCCTAAGTTTGTTTCGGCCCGCGATGGGCGCGCAGGGGGGGGGTACTTTATATTCATGCATGGCCGTAGTCGTATGACCATAATAATAGACCCTCGCATCCCTATATACAATGCCGGGGCGGAGCACGTCGGGTTTTCACCGACCAGGCAGACATTGCTAGCACCAAGCGCGAAGCGCCGGGATGTGTTCGGCGAGTTGCATGAAGAGTGAGCTGCATTTCTATTAAGAGCCGCTTGTGAGGCGGACTTACTTGCATATGGGTGACAGCTTCAATGAGTTAATTTAATTTCCGGTGTGGGGGGAGGGGTGTAGTGTTACATTCATGACAATTCCCGCTCGACGACAAGCAAGTAGTGGGTGCTTTCTTTCGTGAATATCCTGTGTCTTTTTCAACGGCAATTCTTCTTCTCCCCTCTCCCCCCCCCCCCCCGCGCTCGCTGATGGAGATGATGTGGTGGCATTCGTATGCAGCAGTATATTCTAATGTTTGACGGTTTTCGAGCCCCTCTTACCTGTAGACCTTCTTTTTTTAATACGTTACCCATATTGCGCATGGCGTTCCTGGCAGAGTAGGATATATACGATAGACAGGTGTGGGAGGGGGTTTTCAGGAGGGCCACATGTATACCAGGTACACCATATGGCGTGTTGGACTCATCTCAGAGGGCACACCCCTCGGGTTTACTGCTGACGTGTAGGCATGCGAATTGAACCGTAACATGTAACCGATATGTATAGTACACCGTGAGCGCCACCGACTGCGCGACTCATCATGCATCTAGCACATCAACACTCGTTCATTTCGCTACCAAAGAAGAAGTGGTCTTCTTCTGCGAGTCCATCTATCCAACTGGGTGTGCAGCAATGCTGGCCCCGGGCTCCTGCCGAAGCCCGGGGTACATAGGTAGGTGTGTCGGGTGACACTTCTTGGCGAGCAGTTAGCCGAAGCCCGGGGTACATAGGTAGGTGTGTCGGGTGACACTTCTTGGCGAGCAGTTATATAGTCCACGTGAGCTCGCCATCGGCCGCATCGTACAATGCATGCATACGTCGTAGGATAATAACGCTGTATCAAGCGCATGCAAAGGGGACGTTTGGAAAGCGAACTCGCGACCTGGATCTAGCTTCCCGTCGCATCGGGTATTAGTCGCGACCCCAGAGGAGAAAATCTCCTGTCCCACGTGCAGAAAGAGGGGCGGGGCCTAGACGCTGCCCGGCGACCTTCTTACTGCATAAACCGACTATTATTGTAACACCCTTGGTGAGGCGCAAGATATGTGCCTTGAAGGGGAAAATGTGTAGAAAAAAAGTGACGACACGATAATATACGTACTGCATCGGCCCTACGCGCAGCAGAGCAGCCTAGAGGCTGCTGCGGTAGGGGGCGCACCCGCGCTATATATATATATATATATACATATATATACAATGCAAGGAAGGCCATCTCCGACACACACGCAGGCCGCACGATGCTACCTATACAGCAGTAGTTTTACTGCTCGCGCTCTCTCACTTGACAACAATGGCTGGTATACACCGCATCTGACATATACTTGGGACTCTTTTACGGGAGACCTTGGCAAATCTAGGGGACCTACGACACAAATAAAAAACCTACTTCGAAGTATACATTTCCCTATTTTTATTACCAATATATGTATGAGTACAGGGCTCAGGTTCTGCTTGAGCCTGTGGCACTGTCCTGCCGTCGACGCCAATATGAGTACAGGGCTCAGGTTCTGCTTGAGCCTGTGGCACTTTCCTTTCTTGTCTGTGCAGCGTCGAGTAGACGCCAGGTTGTTGGAGCATCCAGGCTTGACGACAAGCCGGATGAACGATACGAAGAGATGATGTGAGCAAGGGGGGCTGCCCTTGCTGCGTATTCGAAGACCTTGGGTGTCGTCAGCCATTACTTGTGCACGGGACAACATATGGGCTGCCGAACACGGCAAGTAGTCTTGGAATACGAACGACCACAGTAGTACAATAACATACAGATATCTATGACCTCGACGAATGGTGGAACCGACGCAGGACATATCCATGCGACGGTTGGGTCGAGAGCATGGCACCCACATATGATCCTATTTACTAGTATTTACTACCCCCACCCCCCCCCTATAAATATATGAAATGTTTATAGGTTGGGTTGGCGTCGGTTGGCAACGACGCTGTAAAACACGCCACTCGCTGCGTGAGCTAGACAACCAGGGTGCCGTTTTTTTTGTTATTTGTTTTTGGCGGTCACCAAAGCTGGCGGTCGAGTAGATCATTTGTGCGGGGTGGAGAACCTTTGTTCCGCACAAGGGGAATAGTCGTATCACGTAGTGTTAATATGGTAAGGCATCCGCGAGGCAGTTACATAGTAAAAGCCATTGCTGTCTCCGGAAGTGGCCACTCCAGAAATTAAATTAACTCATTGAAGCTGTCGTCCATATGCAAGTCCGCCTCAGAGGCGGTTCTTAGCAGGATGCAGCTCACCCTCCATGCGACTCGCCCAATACCCCACGGCGTTTCGCGCTTGGTGCAAGCAATGTCTGCCTGGTTGGTGAAAACCCAACGCGCTCCGTCCCGGCATTGTAGGGATGCGAGGGTCTATGGTCATATGACTACGGCCGTACACCCCCCCCCCGTAATAGTAGTTTAACCCGTTCAGAACTGAAAAAAAAGTTCTACACTAATTCCAAGTAGTTTGTCCCCAAATTCGTGGGACCAGTTCTTAAGGGGTTAAGTCTCTACACCCGGGTGAATATCATAGGATTTTTTCCGGTCGCTCTGCAACAAAAGAAGAATAAAGTACGTACGTAAGCGTTAACGCCTCTCTTTCTTCGGTCGGTGGTCCTACTTCCTCATATTTTCCACGAAAACAATGAGGGGATGATCTACTGTAGAATATTCGATTTCGGACTGGTGCTACGATAGGGGGGGTACCCACATTTTCACTACCGGGTTTTGGCCACTCGGACGAGTGGCTCCAAATCTAACTGAAAATTGGACCTAAAGATAGTTTGTTCGCGTTACGTAACAAAACCTCCATTGGCGGTGCATAAAGAACAACAACAAAAACAAAAAAGGGTTGAGTACAACGCAAACAAAATAGTCACTCGGCCGAGTGGCTCTGTCCCGGTGAAAAAAAAGAACCTATACATGACCCCCCTACCGTAGCACCAGTCTTCGGTGGGGTCGCTGTTCACGTTTCTTTAGAAAGCGACGCACTGTACGTACGTACACAACTGCCCACCACAAACGGCGTTCACAGTACGTGATAATTACGGGGGACCACAGCAAATAGGACCTACAGTACGATCGATGTGAAGAAAACCTATGTATGTATTTTTTCCCAATTTTTTTCTAATACCAATATCCTATGAGTGGGAGGATTTATTGCTTTGGGATTTTGTCGGACGATCGTCACGAAACATGTTCAGGTATGAGGTGTGTCGATCATTGGATGAAGAAGGGGAACATAGATATATAGCAGGTATAATATTTGGGTAAACGGTGGTAGTAGTGCGTATTCTATTGAGTACACGGAGGGGAGGAGAATTGGTTGGATGAGATTGATTGGTGGTATTCGACGAATTGGGTCAGCTTTTTCATTCTGCATGAATGAATAATGCCCTGCACATTGTCGGAAGGCAAATAATATAATAATAATATTTGGTCCTGTTTACTGTGGTCCTCCGTTATAGTGGCCTATACTCGAACTTTCTCAGCCGTGTGGTCGTAGCCAGCTTACCGCTCACTGCATGTCGCAAATAATACGACAAGGGGGGATTGACGCGAAAACGCTTAATATAAACATACTCCAACAAAAAAGGCTACACGTGTCCCCCCACCTTTCTCTGCTCTTCATCCTGTGTACTACATACAGTACGTGCACTTAAGGTCCACCGCTACAATGCACATAATGGTTCAAGGTTGCATTGATCATATGTTGTGAATAAAAAGGGGGGGAAACAAAAAGGGGGGGGGGAACTCTCGTCCACTCTGAGCAACGACAGAGGTACCGCATCGTTGCAGTACATACAGTATTCACGTCCACACCTGTCTGCGGCAAAAAAAAATGATAGACGACGAGGATCTGTAACGTACCATGTACACGATTGGCGGGCTATCCTATCTACTTTTTTTTACTTTACTTGCGAAAAAACATGTATAATGTTGGGACAACCAGGTACGAGGGTGCTCGGCGGAGTGTCTTGCTCGCGGGGGGCGCTCACGGGGAGCGGTGGGTCGGGCTTCGAGGTGCCATCAGGCAGTTGGGGAAGCGATAATAAGAATGTATATATTATGTATCTATGTTAACTGAGAGCAAGGGGGCCACATTTCCCCTCGACTCTACGTATAAGACCCTCGGAAGCAGGCCAAACGCAATTTTATGCAACCCCTCCGGGGAAACATGATTGCCGCCGCAATCTCTCTAGATGGATTGCAGTCACACAACAACTCAAAACACTTGGACTACTACGACAATTACACGCATCAGACATTTCTACGGATCGTACACCATAATACTAAGTCCGACATATAAGTCTTCCACCGATACACCCTAGCCGGCACTGCTGCTCTTGCTTGCTTGCTGTATGCATATATGATATGCCGTTTCGCACGTACCGAGAAGGCGGCGATAAAAGAGGCGGTTTAAAGACACATGCTACCGGTAGAGGTTCATCCTGTTTTTGTTTTTCTGGGCGTGATGACCTGAGGAGCTGTATACCCCACGCAAAAAACATTTTTTGGAAGAAAACAAAAGTGGTACCCGATGAAAAACCCCAAAAATTTACAGTAAGTGCGGTGGTCGATTTTTGTTTTTTCGACATCTCACAGAATTTTTTGTTCGTTAGGGGGGGTGTACTTCATTTTCATGCATGGCCGTAGTCGTATGGCCATAGACCCTCGCATCCCTACAATGCCGGGACGGAGCATGTCGGGTTTTCACCGACCAGGCAGAGTTAGGGGGGGGGGGGGTGTACTCATGTTGTGCACGGCCGTAGTCATATGACCATAGACCCTCGCATCCCTACAATGCCGGGACGGAGCGCGTTGGGTTTTCACCAACCAGGGGGGGGGTTACTAAAACCAAGTGAAAAAATGGAAATAAGGATATATATATATTTTTCATATTTTCTTATTTCATCGTGTGATCACAACGGTTGCAACGGTTTTCTATTCCGACCTCTGGGGGTGTGGTGTGTCGTTTTCTCTTTTTTTTCTGGACGCCAGTAAGTAAGTAGTAAATTAAAAATATTGCAACACGATAAATAAACACCGACGATTTCGGGTTAAGGAGGCCCCGTCTTTCTGAAAAAAAAAAAAAATGGTACCAAAAGGTGCTCTACCCCTATGGTAGAACGCGTCTAGAAAACACTTGTACCAGCCGTTCCTAAGATCGAAACCCCTCGCCCCGCCACACCATTCATTCACTCAGCGCTGACTTCACTGCTGAGTATTGTTGCAGGTGGCAGCTCTCATTCATCCGCTGGGTATACATTGTAGGGGGGCATACGTTTTGTTGTGTATATTTCGAATTCAATTGCCATTATCTTTTTTCTTTCCGGGCCGTGGGAGAGGAGATACTCCTCTCCTCGGCCAGGTACCTGTCTCGAAGTTTTCCTGCAATCTCCCCTGGGTATCTCGATCACACGACTTTACCGTCTCTTTCTCTCCCCACTAGTTTACTATGATACCGGCCGGGTTCCTAACTCGTACGGCTTACAACAGTTGTCTCGGATGGCCAAGCCTCCGAATGGTACCGTACCATTCGTGCTCCTCAGATTTAGCTCAAGCGGAAAAAGGTAAATAAAACAAAAAAATATCTGGAATCCCCGCTGCGGGTGCCCCCCCCCCCTCCCCCGCTTCGAAAACAAAATGGGCAGAGTGGGACGGCAGAAAATTGTTCAAGTTCCTGGCTTGGCTGACCAACCCAGCGACTACCTCACGCCTGCTCGCGCTTGCAAATGGGGACCTCGTGATTGCTTGCGCCCGACGTGGGGATGTTGACATGCACGTGATGCCTTTCTCGAAAGGAACGACCGCAGGCCTCTCGATCCAATCAGTCAATAATCTATTCCAGTCCCCGACACAGACATACATGCCCGACTATTTCTACAAATGCACAATATTATATAGCTCGTTGCTGCGTTTGCGGAGGCCGTTGTTTCGTCCGAGCTGTATACAGCAGTACCTCATCCAAAAACGAATTTAGGAAGAAAACAAAAGTGGTACATACCCGATGAACAATCCCACGGCCTAAAGTAAGTAGGAAATGAAAAATATTTCAACACAAGCAATTAAAAAACGACGATTTGGGGTTAAGAAGCCCCTTTTTTCATAAACAAATCTGCCAAAAGGTGCTACGACCTCTATCGTAAAACGTGCCTAGAAAAACATGTGTACCAGCCGTTGCTAAGATCGAGATTCCTCGTCCAGCCACACCATTCATTCGCTCAGCGCTGACTTCACTGCTGAGTATTGTTGCCAACCTCGGAGCGTTGCAGGTCGCAGCTGTCATCCATCCGTTGGGTACACATTGTAGGGGGCCATACGTTTTATTGTGTATGTTTAGACTTGCTATTTTTTTTTTCTGGGCCGTGGGAGAGGAGATGTTCCTCTCCTCGGCCAGATACCTGTCTCGCAGTTTTCCTGCGATCTCCTGGGTATCTCGATCACACGACTTTACCGTCTCTTTCTCTCCCCACTATTTTACTATGATACCGGCCGGGTTCCTAACTCGTACGGCTTGCAACAGTTGTCTCGGATGGCCAAGCCTCCGAATGGTACCGTACCATTCGTACTCCTCAGATCTAGCCCAAGCGGAAAACGGTGAAGAAAACAAACAATCTCTGGAATCCCCGCTGCGGGTGCCCTCCCCCCCCCCTCCCCCGCTTCGAAAGAAAAATGGGCAGAGTGGGACGGCAGAAAATGGTACAAGTTCCTGGCTCGGCTGACCTATCCAGCGACGAGCTCACGTCTGCTCGCGCTCGCGGCAGGGACCTCGTGATTGCTTGCGCCCGACGTGGGGATACTGGCCTGCACGTGATGCCTCTCTCGAAAGGAATGACCGCCCGCCTCTTAATTCAACTAGTCAATAATCTATTCCATACCCCGACACAGACATGCCCGACTATCTCTACAAATACACCACTTTATATGCTCGTTGCTGCGTTCACGAAGGCCGTTTGTTTCGTCTACGTACAAAGCTACCCTTTTTTCCACTCAAACTTGAATCCAGTTCAATGAGCGGTGTTGTGGCACTCCTCAGGCTCCAGGCTTCTCGCGACGTAAGAAAGCGGCAACCTGACGGTAAGGGCACACACGTGTGCGCCCCTAGTGGCAGCGGGACCGATCTCTGTCCGTATAGCAAGCAAGGAAGCAGGGGCAAACAGGCGGGCACACAGCAACGAGACGACACGACAAGCGAGATATACAATAAGAATTGTGTTAATCATTTAATTTCCCTTCCGACAACGTGCAGGGGCATGATTCATTCTCAGAGGGGCAAACTCAGATATGCCAAGTGTGAGGGTAATACCCACTGAGCTACAGGGGTAAAAGACCGATCGATTGCCCAGCCCAGGGTATTCCTTATGACACTCTCCCTCCCTCTGAACGGCGGGATATTTGGGACGTCGGTACCGTATACGGCCGTACGTTGACCTACCCGATTCGTTTCAATACCTGGGGAACCAGGGAGACGTTTTTTAGGGACGCACGCGCAAACGTTTCTATGAAAGAAACGTTCGAAGTGAGATTCGAACCCGTGTCCTCGGCGACGCCAAATGTAAGGGTATTACCTGTTGAGCCATAGAGAGGCAAAATATCGATCGATTACCCAGCCCAGGGTAATCCTTATAACACAAGCTGGTCATGATAATACGTACACAGGTGTAGTTTTTGGCTACAACACTAGACTAGTGGCTTGACTATCACAGTTAGAGTCATGCTACCGTAAAGGGGGGTAGTTTTCGGGCAATTTAGTCCCGAGTGACAGGGCTTCCTGATCAACTGACGACGCATGCTACAATAGAGGTGCACCATGTTTTTTCTGAGCTCCTCACTTAAGGAGCGCCATGCCTCACCGAAAAAACGATTTTGGAGGAAAATAAAAGTGCTGCCGGATGAGAAATCTCATGACCGAAGTATAGTCTGAAACATATTTCGTCACAAAAATGAGATTCCGACGAATTTGGGTTAAGGAGCCCGATCGTTCAGAAAACGATCCAGCCAAAAAGTGCCACCTCTACCGTAGCACGCGTCTGACCCAGGAACTACCTACCGACATGTTTTCAATACTGTTTCTGTATTATTACAGCACAAATTTCGATGTTGCCGGGGCGCTCACAATTCGTAGGGAAAAATCATTTTTGGGACGAGGTATAGAGAACTCTTCATTTTTGGAGCCTGAAAACAATCAAGCATCCCCTCTACTGTAGCATGACTTTACAGTAGTAGTAAGTATTAGGGCCATTCTTATCGAGCAGCTTTTTTCCATAATTTTCAATATTTCCCCCCCCCAAAAAATAGGGAAAAGAGGAAATACTGGAAAATATTGGAAATATTGGAAATTCTTCAGAGGGAAAAATGTTTGGAAGGCTTCGTGTTCCAATAAATGGAAAAATAAAATTGAAAAAAAATGGAAATCTAGAAAATTGCTCGAAAACGAAAAGGAATTTTTGGAAATTCATGGCTCCGGTAAGAATGACCCTTACAGCAGTAGTATACTTCACACGCGCTACGGCAGGGATGCACCCACCCATTTCTGAGGCTTCTTGCTTGAGGAGCTCCATCAGTCGCCCAAACAAGAGGACTTTGAGAAATAAATTAAAGAAACGTATTTGGTACTCTTAACCCGATCAAAACTCGCATGGGCATATAAATAGGTATAACATGAAAACTCACCGAAAAAAACCAAACGATATTCAAACATTATTTGGGTTAAGGAGCCCCTGCAGCCAGAAACGGTTTCATCAAAGTGTGCTACCTCTCTCGTCGCACGCGTCTCTCCTCAATTGACCCTTCAGGGGACTACGAGTATATCAAGATATACTCAATATCGTTGGAACCTTATTTTTTGTTTTTGTTTTTTTACGATGAGTTTCGTTGTGTACCCTTGTATAGGCCAGGCGATTGTTGATCGAGTTAAGGTAACGAGTTTGGTCGAGGTCAGGCCAGGAGATTGTTGATCGAGTTAAGCTTACGGGTTTTATCAAGGTCAGAGGTTTTGGGCGACTTGTAATTTTCGTCGTGTACCGCTATAGGCCATGAACATGTTGATCGAGTTCAGCGTACAGGGTTTTTGATCAAGGTCAGGTTTTGGGTGACTTGCTAATAGTACGAAGGTCCTCAAAAATATCACATACGTGCAGTACGTACCCTCAGAAACGGTTGACTCGCCCTCAAATACCGCAGTAGCATGCGTCTACACCATATCATATACTCGTATATATAATACGACTATTAATACTGCTGTGCATACTCAAAGCGGGAAGTCTCGACCTTGGAAAACATTAAAAACAAATTGACGTTTTTTTTTCAGATCGACTGTTTCGTTACGGTTCGTACGTTCGTACACAGTATGGGCCCGCCAACAAGGAGCACCTCGTGCTCGAAATCTCAGCAAGGCCTGAGAAAAATATTCTGACCCATCCTTGAACGACCTTGCGCATAGCCTATTCTATTGGATTTAGTGCAGCGCTGAGCTCGGTTTCTTAATCCGATTATCTAAGCGTCCTCCAAAAAGTGAGCCTTACTTTCTTATTAGCCTTAAAAGGTTATTTCTTATTCGTGGTGGGTCTATGCTACTGTCGTATGTACCTTACTGCCTAAATGCGCGATAGGTCGTTTATAACTCTGCCGTACGAATGCCCTAATATACCCGTGTAACGTAAGACGACTCAAATATATTGCTGAACCTCAGGAGCTTATTTGTGTACGAGTACGAAGACTTTCACCAAGTGCTACGTGCGCAATCGAGGCTCGGGCTGCCATCACGCACGTTTGCTCTCCCGTGTCGTCGTGTGCGGACCTAGGCAACCGTGGTGTCGATACATACACACCCTGTGTCTCCAACGGAGCACAGGCCCACTCGAAGTGACCCATTTCGCTAGTATCGTGGGAGGCAAAGGCATGCCCAACTAGTAAATTTCCTCCTTCTTTTGACGTCATACATAATGATAAATCATGAGTGAAAGCGGCTCCCGTCGTCCTTTCCCGCGACGCGAGCCTCGCTACAGGTATAACATATTATGTCAGTATCTGCGGAGGCTGGGTAATACACAGCGACACTCCATCAAACGGCTAAATATGCCAGCTATTTTGTTTGATATCACAGGATCCCGTAACATGTACATCGCCATTTTCTGTCCTCCTTCCCACGCTACACAGACACAACAAAATATGCGCGCCGTCCGGTCAGTGGGAGGCCTGTCTTGGTGCCTGGAGAGGATAACAAACAAAACAAGATTGGGAGTGTGCAAGCACCCCATGCCTTGTATCGAACGCAGCATCAAGGTGACACAACGAATCAGTTTGATGTTACAACATCCGACGGTATCTCAAGCCCGACAATACATCTCTATGCATTGTCTGACCGCGCAGTTTCGCAGATGCATATCCCGTCTCGATGAGTCAAGCCACAAAAGATCGCCACCGATGGATACCTAACACCATGCACAGTCTAAAGGCTCTAGTCGCAGATCTACCATAGACACGTGCTACGGTTAGACACAGGGGCGCACCTCCTTTTTTTTTTTTTTTTTCTGGGGCACCTCCCTTAAGCTCTATACGCAGCTATACGTAAAAAAGCCGACTTCGAGAAAAAACATGAACGGCCAGCCCGATGGCCTAGGTATAAAACGAATATCATATGAAACACGAGTGATGTTCCGACGATAAGGCATGCGCCTTATAAGGCGTATGCCTTATTGGGCAGTTTCTTCAGCTAAGGAATGCCTTACAAGGCATGTGCCTTATAAGGCGTGCCTTACAAGGCGTATGCCTTATTGGGGAGTTTCCTCAGCAAAGGGAACCACGGCAGTCACAGATATAGTTGGCCAAACACACGCTACCCCTTATCCTACACGGTTATAAAGGTCGCCGACGGGCATATATGTGCTACTGCTGTTGTACCAATATGTAATATACAGGCAGTGATCTCTCCGAGGGCTGACCGGGACGTGCTTTTTGGTTCACGCATTCGTCTTGTGTTCGAAACTCGCGACCCGTGTCTCGTGCCTTACCGCTTGCCCATCTCTAAACGTACCAGGACACATACATACCCCTCCTTTGTCACCGTGTAGTGCGCGAGTACCATGCTTTCCTTCGATGCCGGCTTACTTATCACCTCGAGAGGCTCACTGCGAGCGGAGCTCGCGACACCTTTGGCTCCCTTCGGGCATTTCATGACATTTTGGCTCCGATTTCCATTGGCATGAGGGGAAATAGTACGTACTGTCCATCGGCCGGCAAATTCCGCCGCGGAAAACCAAAAAAAAAAAAACAGGGACTATACAGTAGATGACGAAGTACTTTTACAAAAAACAAAAGTCTCAAAGCCAGCCTCACTTCCAAACGGCCTACTATAAACAGCGCTACAAATACACCAGGAACAAGGGGGGCTTCGCCGCGGCGGGCTGACGCCCGCCTGCGGCTTCGCGCAATGCCCGTAACGGCGAAGCGTAGAGGTAGAATACAAAAAGGAAAGCTTAGGGCGAACAAAAGCGACTTTACTGCCAAGGGGTGTACTACAGAACACCTACTAGTATAACGAGAAACAAAAATTCCAATTAAGGCTGGGTTTCTTATATATTTGAGAGAGGGTGCGTCCTACGACACTAACTTCATAGAACGGTTCCCGAATTTCTTATTCCCTAGCAAATCTCAGGCTGGGTTCTCATTTCCGTCCCGTACTGCTGTACTTGAAAAACAAAGTTTCATGCGTACCGTATGTATTAACAATGAAAACATATTGACCGTAAGTACTACTACTACTGCTGTACTGAAGAACACCTGGGGTGGCAGGTGTGTACAATGTCGAACACAGCAGTAGCAGCAGCAAACATCAAACAAGAGAAAAACCTCTACACATACACACACATTACAGAGAGATCCACTTGCATATATCTGGTATATACGTATTTTTGCAGTACCGAAATAAACATACTGGTATTTATAACAGTTAGTACTCACTACAGCAGCAGTACCGGGGCACTACGAGCATACTCGTATGCTACGATCGAGCAGCAACAAACTATACAACGTACGTACATATTATATGTACATATATACCACACATCATGTGACACTGGTACCTGATACTACTGCTGCTGCTGCTGTGTATGCACTGAGCTGTCGCGGTGCTGGTACGTACGGTACGTACGTGTATCAGAGGTAAATACTCCATAAAAACCAAGTAAAGCATCGTCAACACAAAAACGGAAGGTTGGATCTTGCGTGTAGATCATGGGATAACTATAAATTAATTACGTACGTATATACGAGTATACGTATACCGGAATAATAATAGCATTCGGAACCACTTTTTCAAGAAAAGAAAGTAACCTCTCGATTAACGTTTTGCAGCTTGAACCGCCCGCATGTTCACGCCCCACGAGCGCACGCGAGGCCCTGCCCGGTACGCACCAGGCCGGCGAGCACGTTAACCTATAAATCAACCGAAGGCGTTCACCGCCTCGCGAGAAAAAGTCCCGACACGCTCCTGAGGGGCGCATGCGGTAGACATTTTTGGGGATCTCGCAAGGTCCAGAACAGGGGGGAATCATCTCGCACTGGACTGTCAGAAAATAAATACGACGTACGTTCGCATGGCGAGCCTGCGATAAAGAGGCAAGATATCCTCAAACAAACCTACCCCCGTGAGCCTCGTGTTGGACACGGCCGAGGCCGCCCTTGCAGGGTAGGCAGAACAGGGGTCGGCGAGCACGATGAGGGAGTTGCGGGCTGCCGGGTGGACCTCATCGCGAGATATCGCGAAAAAGGCTCAAATCTACGTCTAAGAAAAGCTGCACAGATGCTCTGAGTACCTCGGAGTAAAGTAAGGAGTATTGAGGATAAAATACTTCAGGTACTTCGTGTACTCGGACTATTTCGGGGTTCGATACTCCGGGATACTGCTCGTACTCGGAGTATTCCGGGTATGAACACTCTCGATACTGCTTGTACTCGGAGTATTTCGGGGTTCGATACTCCGGAATACTGCTGTACTCAGAGTATTTTGGGGTTCGATACTGCGGAATACTTTCTGTACTCGGAGTATTTAGGGATCCTGTACTGCTCGTACTTTGAGTACTCGGAGTATTTCGGCATTTCGTACTGCTAATACTTTCAAAACTCGGAGTATTTCAGGGTTTCATACTCCGAGGTACAAGTAATACTCGGAGTGTTTCGGGGTTATGTACTCCGAGGCATTCCGGGTTAGAGTATTACTCGGAGTATTTTACTCCAATGCTGAAGTATTTCGGTGTTCAATACTCCCGATACTCGGAGTACTCCGAGTGATTTAGATGTTTGTACTCCGGGTACTGCTTGTACTCGAGGATAAGTGCTGCTCATACTCCCAGTACTCGGAGTATTTGGGCCTTCAGTACTGCTCATACTCCAAGTACTCCGAGTATTTAGGCCACCAGTATTCTAATACTCTCAGTACTCGGAGTACGAAAAATACTCGATACTCCGAGTATACTCGGAGTATCGAGTATACTCGGAGCATCTGTGAAAAGCTGTCGAGCGCTCTGCAAGCTTCAGCCTGCAATTTTATACATGTATTTATACCGGTAGCTGCATCGTCATATCACCTCGGCTGCGCCGTTACTTTGCACAGCTGTACTTGAGTCTACTCGGGGGCATGGTGGGCACATGACATCCCATGTAACGCTCGAGTACGAGTACATCCGACACAATCACACGCGCTTTCCGGTGCAAGCACTGTTTGGACGTACGGTAAAAAAACAAGTATGTTCGAAAGATTTAGATTCGACTGAAAATCTCTCGGAAGCATACCAAACGGCCGAACGGAGGAATTTCGTATTGAAGCGAGTCTTTATCTCTCACCGCCCTCTATACAGTCGCGGGACTGCATGCTAGTGATGGTGGTGTGGAGCTGATTTGGCGAGCTCCAGTCAGATCTTAGCAGCGCCCCCTCGACTGTAAGCAGACACAATAGATACCACCACCGTCCGTTCGCTGGTTCGTTCGTCAGGTCGTCTGTTTGCTTTTCATCCAGCGTTTACCGGCAGGTACGAGTTGTCGTAAAGTTCTAAGATACGCCTCCCAAGTACTACAAACACGATCCCCGTACCTGTACCCCGTTAATTCCCGGCCTTTATACGTCATTCAAAGCAGTGCTACGTATAACATTGTTGTGTCACAGATCGAAATCCAAAACAATGTTGTACTCGTACAATCTTCTCGTCGGCCCTGGGTATATAATCCAGGGGAGTTGCTTCTCGGTTATATTTTGTATCTGGCCGTGCTGCGGTTGCGGGCGAGCATGTGAACATAACCTTCAGTCACGAATACAGTTGACTCTATGCTGGCGGGTGATGCTATCGCGCCTATATAATACCAGGCAACATAGGAGCAACGAGACTCTATTACGGGGTGGGCTAATGTAGTAAATAGGACCCACGGTACACACAAAAACCTATATATTTACCTATTTTTACTGACAATATATGGTCCTATTTACTAAGGTCGCCCCTAATAGTAGGGTTGTATCGATACTCGTGGAACCCTGTTGTTCATAGTTGGTTCAGGCGTACGTACTACTCCTAAAAAATAGTAAGAGACGAAATCTCGCTGTTGATGTAAAGGAAGAAACCTAGTCCCGGCTTAGTGGGTGTCGAGTGATTCATGTCTGGTCAGGGGCGTTCGGGCCCGACATAGTCCCCGGTCTTGGATAGAAGCGTGCGTCCCGTAACGGTTTCACTAAAATATGTAGGTCGTACAGCACTACACCAGGTAGTCCTCAGCGCTGAGCTGGGTCGGCTCAACGACAGGGGGCGGTCTGATTCTCCTAACGGATACACAAAAAAGAGACACAAGCATAAAACCCCATCTGCGACTACTACTCACGCAACAGATATGAAGGTCGTCTATTCCTAAAACGCCACCACCCGCCTCCCTTATTGGCCTGCCTACTGCACACCGTATCCCTGACATCGCTCATTTTAATTCGATTCGCAACAACCGCTCGCAAAAGGAAACTCACCAAACTGCCGCGGTGGTATTTACGCTGCACAGGCCCAAGATGAAGCTCTCGCACCCCGGGAAGTACATCTGGACGGCTTCACGGAAGGCCTTTACGTTGGCTGTCTTGACCGAGACAGCACCCCGGCACTGGCCGCTGGACCCCTCCTGTTCTTCGGGTGTCACGCCTGCACTCCACGAAGAGCGTTTCCTCATCCGCAGCACCTCGAGGATCTTGGAGAAACAGATCGGGTCACAGTCGACCAACCGCCTCCCGTGTTCGTCCTTGTCGTTGTCGGTGGCTGGCCATCTGTCTTCGTCGAACATGGCGGCGAGGGCCGAGCGCGGGCAGGCCTGCAGTGTGGAGCGCAGTGTTGTCATCCTCATTCCACGTACGTTGAGCTCCACGACTGCATCCTGCCCGCCCGCCGCCACGCTCGGACCGTACACGGTTTCGAGGGCGCCAACAGCAGCGGACACCCTTGCCCCTGCCGCTTCCATCTCCTTCACGGCAAGATTGAGGATCACCCGCTCCTCCATGAGCGAGCTTGCGATCGACTTGCCGAACCAATCGATGTCGTCGGCTTCCACATCGGTCAAGACGTCGCCACCCGGTTCGGTGACGGTGGGTGCGGGGATGGTAGCGCGTGAAGCGAGCCTCGAGCGGCCTGTAGCTGGCGGCGAGTAGCGGTAGACCTCAATCTCGACGACCTTTTTTCCGTTCAATGCATCGAACAGGGGACTGGAGCCGGCCGGAAAGTGAGATTCGTCATAGTTTGTCTGAAGGGTACAGCTCCCCGATGTCGGGTCGAATTTGGTAACCAAGTCGTCTTCCCCGATGTAGGGACCATCACATCGAGGCACGTTGAAGCGATCGCACTCGTAGCCAGGGGTCGGATGCCACTTGGTACGCTTACAGAGACCTTTCTCGGTGGAAATACCGTCCTTGAGCGCGAACAAAAAGGTTTCTTTAGCAATGAATTGGCCAGTCCGTACGGCTTGGCTCCAAGGAGAATTATGGTAGACCCCAACGACGCTGTCGCTGTCTTCGCTTTCTTGGCCCGAACTCACCCGAATAAGGGAGAACGTCTTTGGACTGTTCTTGGTGCAGCTAGCTCTGAACGTTTCCCTACCGAAACCATCCCGGGAAGCGCGGTAGATCAGTGTCATTTCCTCGTTCGAACCCTCAACCCAAGCCCGCATCTCGTTAAAAAACGGAGCGATTTCAAACGGCTCCAAGGTGGTGCTGCCTCCATTCACGCACGGGAAGTCAGGATGAATCGGCACGTATCCCGGCAGTCCCATCACGTGTGCGGTGCACACAAGGCATGGTGCCTCGTCGACGGCTACCATAGAGCGCGCCGCACTCTCCGGTTCTCCCTGCGCTCCTGCGTTCGCACGGCCAGTAAGCATTAGGCGGATTATGCATTTTATGCACGCAGGGGACTCGTCAAGCATGATGCGGCCTTCGGCATCTCGGGGAATCCGCCCCTCGCCCCAGACTCCCTCGAGCAAGGCGCCCAGGATTGAATCCTTGAACCCCTCGGCCTCTGCGAGGAGGTGCCAGTACACGGTAACGTTCGAGCCGCCAACATTCAGCTTAATTACATCTTGGTCGTCTGTTCGAGCGGCGAGTCCAAACCTTGCCATGCCCGCGCTGTTAGCGGTCCACCCGTCTTCAATCTCTTCCCAGGCCGTGTTCAGTTCTGCCCGTCTGAGCTGTAGAAGTCGTTCCACTGGCTTAGTGTACTCGTCCGCCGACGTCGGGAAATCATCCCTCAGCTTCAACCGTCGATGCATTGGTCTTCGGTCGGTGCTTTGTTGTGTATCTTGTTGGAAGCTTGCTGATGTGTGAACAGCAGGCGCAGAGAGCAGTGCTTCCAACCCCTTCCACCTCCCACCTCCCTCCCAACGCTCTCTTTTTTTGAATGCCAGTCGTAACGCCTCTAGAACCAATTGAAACCCGTTTTTTTTTTTCAAAATCGAACCGCAGAAACAAAATCTTCGGCTCCTCGCTCTCCTCGTTTTGCCGGGGGAAAGCTCAGCATGCGAGTTTATAGGCTGCCCCGTAACCTTGCAGTGCAGTATGTAGCTGGATGATAAATGCGTCCTGGTTTCCAATCTATGTAGCACGGGTTTGCAAGATCACTGCTGCTGTAAAACGCATGGTGCATCACTACTTGCATTAGAGATATGTGCGTATGGCGTACATCATGGCATACTGTGGGATACAACACAGCAGCAGGGACGCGAGCATGCCTGCTGCACCTGTGTTGCCATTTTCCCTCGACGATACCTTCCAAAGCCATGAGTTTTGCTCCGAAGTTAGTTGCGCGGTACGCATGTCGAGAAGGTCGGAGGGTTCGTATGGCGAAAATGCCGGTGGCCAAATTAAAAACAGGTACGAGTACTGCTACTGCTGTTGTATTACAGGACACCTGATAAGAAACAAGCTATTATAATATGAAAGCCAGGCTGAGATTTCAAGCGAAATAAGAAATTCTGGAGTCGTTATCTTGAAACTAGTGAATAAATCACCCTCTCTCGAATAAGAAACCCAGCCTGGAACAGATTTCCTGTTTCTTATTAGGTGTCCTGTACTGTTTGTGGCACATACACACTTGGTCACTTGGAACTTGGAAGCCAAACAAAACGACCTGCCAATGATGCAAGAAGTACTACTGCTGTAGAAACTACAGAAACATGAAGCAGTGTACGCACGAGCGTACATAGCAGCACTGAAATAGCAGCAGCACCGACCGAAAATAAAACTGCACATTGCACCCCAGGCTGGGTAACACATTTTTTGTTCGTACCGCACAGCAGCACAGCAGTATTCTTCGCTGCCAAAGCGACCACAGATGCTCCGAGTACCTTGGAGTATAAAGTAACGAGTTGTTGTTGTTGTCTTCACATTAAAAACCGTGCCGGTCTCTCTATCCAGTACCTCCATCTGCCCGTACTATTAATAATCCAACACTTGACACGGTCGATTCCCGTGGTCACAGGCTAACTTACCCAAAAAAGGTATACTGAAATAAAAGTGGAACCCGAAGGGTCCGCAAAGCGATCAAAGCCAGTCAAAAACAGATAGTCTGGAGCCCTCCGCTCCCCTCTACACGCTATGTGAAGGTAAAAATAAAACTGGAAAGGTCAACATCACCAATCGGGGGTACACGCCCCCTGATTCTATCTTGGTGCCCCTATAATGCCGGGGTGTTCCGTGCCGGGTTCACGCCGGTCAGGCAAACAAATCGAGTCCTCCACCCCGATTATAAACGCAGACATGATACGGGGGAAGGGAACTATGGTCCCGTGTGACTGATGTACCCCCGGCCTGCGAGCAGTGTAACTGCAAAAGGTCAAAAGCAACGAAGGGAAAAAGACGAAGACAAAGACAAAGAGACAAGTCAAAAGTACAAGCAAACACTCACACAAACAAGACCGCAGAGACAACACATTGACACGTCATCCCGAGGGGGTGGTGCAATGGTGCGGCGGTGGGGGGGAGGGGTAAAAAGAACAAAACAAACAAACAAACAAACAAACAATCCAGGACAGTCAATCCGGCACATATCGCGCCACTCGGTCCGCCATTTCTCGCTTGTTTCCTTCCCTCGCCGATTCGCCCTTCTTCCGCACCCCTCCCGTCCCGTTGGTTCTTGGTGTCTCTTTGTTGTTGCTGCGCTCTTTTTCTCGCTCGGTCGCTCGTTTCCGGCTAGCCTCCTCTTCTTCCTTGTGCCAGGAGGTCATAAACCTCTCAGCTCCCTGCAGCACTCCCTTATACCACTGCCTTCCTCCCTTTACCTTCGCTGCTTCCGTCCAAACTGAATTCGGGACTCCGAAGACACGTCTCTGGTCGTCCGTAGAGCCGTGCGTAGCTCCGAACGCCTTGAAGTCGTCCTTCAGGCACGTCTGCCAGTTCCGCTCCGGGCACCCCGCGCCCGGGTCCTTCCCCCCCACCAGCTCCCCGAACATCAGTCGTTTCGGGATTCGACCGTCTGGCTGCCTTGCCACGGCCCCCGCGAACAGCAGGCGCCGCTGCCGGACAGTGGCTTCCACGCTCTGGCACCCGACCCTCTTCAGGGCCTGGGCGTAGGACAGCTGCCGGTAGGTGCCTTGCTTGCGCTGGTACCCAATACCTCGCAGCAGCAGCCGGTGGTGTATCGTCCGCAGCAGTCGGTAGTGGTCGCGACGTGGGGCCTATGTCATGCAACCGTACAGCAGTGCCTCTATCGCCTTCGCTTGAAACAGGCGGGCCTTGAGTCGAAATGGTGCTCCCGGCCTATCGAAGAGCTCCGGGCCATACCTCCTGACGCACGCCGACGCTGCTCTGCTCCTGAAGTTGATCTCCCGGGTGAGGTCGCCATGTTCGTTGACGAGGCCGCCCAGGTACCGGAACTCGTGGGTTTGGGTGTATCTCTGCCCCGCTGCTTCGATGATCAGCGGTGGCGGGGGCGGTGTTGGCTGCTTCTCCTTTACGCGCATCAGGAGAGTCTCCGTCTTCTTCTCCGACACCGTCAGCCCGAACTCCCCAAACACCTGCACGATAATGGTCATCATCCTCGCCAGTCCGTCGGCGGACCTCGATACAACGCCGGCGTCATCGGCATACAGCATCCCCCACACCGCCCTCCGTACGCGGTCGAGTGGTGTCTTCGTCCCCGCTCCCGTCTCCTCCTTCAGTAGCACTAGGTTCTGCATGATACCATCGTCCTCGCTGAATCGTACGATAACGACCTCTAGGGCCGCGGCGAAGAAAACGTTGAACAGCAGTGGGGACAGCACACACCCTTGTCGCAAGCCTTGCGTGACCTGGAGCCAGTCTGACAGTTCTCCATCGTCCATGCGCACCCGGGCCCGCATTCCGTCGTGGAATTGGCGGATGACGGCGACCTTCTCCGCAGGAACCCCGGCCCTGGCCAGCACCTTCCATAGCAGCTCTCGGTCCACCGAGTCATAGGCCTTCTGTAGGTCGACGAAGCACATGTAGAGCGGTATTCTCCTTCTCCGTCCTAGTTCCTGGAGTCGGCGCACGACGAACAGCATGCATACTGTGGATCGACCAGGTCGAAAGCCGCACTGTTCCTCCGGGAGGATGTTGTTGGCTTCACAGAAGACGCTTAGGCGGTTGGTGATGAGTTTGGCGGGGACCTTGCCTACGTGCGATAGTAGCGAGATCCCCCTGAAGTTGTTGCAGTTGGATCGGTCGCCCTTCTTGTACAGTACTTTGTTGGTTGCATCCTTCCACTCTTGCGGGATCTCTCCTCCGTTCCACACGTCGACGAGGATGGCATGAAGGCGCTCCAGGACGACGGGTTCGTCGTCATCGATCTTGAGCAACTCGGCAGGGAGGAAGTCATGGCCGGGTGCCTTCCAGTTCTGCAGGCCTTTCGTTGCCCGTTCCACCCCCTCGAGGTCTGGCGCCGCTCCCAACCGTCGGGAGGCTCGCGTCGCTGGTCGTTGCGTCACTTTTTCGGCGATGTCTGGGTTCAGGGTGGGGGACTTGGTGTTGGGGAGGGTGCCGAAGAATCCCGCCCATCGCTGGAGGATGTCTTCCTTGCTCCGGAGCAGCACGCCATTCTCGTCCGTGACGAACTGCTGCCCCCCCGCTTGTCTCCCGCACCGAGTATTGAAGATAAAATACTTCAGGTACTCCATGTACTTGGAGTATTTCGGAGTTCGAAACTCCGGGATACTGCTCGTACTCGAGTATTTCGGGTATGAACACTCTCGATACTGCTTGTACTCGGAGTATTTCGGGGTCCGATACTGCGGGTACTCCTTGTACTCCGAGTATTTGGGGCTTCAGTACTGCTTATACTCCATGTACTCCGAGTATTCAGCCGCCAGTACTCTAATCTCTTACGAAGAAAGTACTCGGAGTACGAAATGTACTAGATACTCGGAGTATACTCGGAGTGTGAAGTACGTTAGGAGCATCTTTGCATCAGTTGAAAGACTCGGCCGTCATTCCTCCCAGGTTCTGGGAGCATGTGACTGGCGCTTATAGCATTTCAAAATTCACAGATGCTCCCAATACCTGCGAGTATACTTAGAGTATTTTAGAGAAAAAAATACTTCAGGTACTTTGTGTACTCGCTATACTTCGGTGTTCAATACTCTCGATACTCGGAGTACTCCGAGTAATTTAGGTGTTTGTACTCTGAGTACTCCTTGTACTCGAGTATAAGTACTGCTCATACTCCCAGTACTCGGAGTATTTGGGCCTTCAGTACTGCGCATACTCCAAGTACTCCGAGTATTTAGGCCACCAGTACTCTAATACTCTCAGCACTCGGAGTACGAAAAATACTCGATACTCCGAGTATGCTCGGAGTATCGAGTATACTCGGAGCATCTGTGAAAGCGACCAATTTCCTGCCCCGGCTCCCACGCACTCGCCAGGTAGTATGACACATGTAACTATATCAGTGTACATGGCGATCGGGGTGGTGGTGGTGGTGGTCAGGATCGGCGTTAACCCTTTTAGTATTAGTATTCGACTGTAAAAAGGAATATGTCGGGGTCAGCGTTACCGCTATTGTTTCTAGTCCCAAGCGTTTTTTTCCCACAACGGAATTGACTGCAGTCCTAAACGGTTCGGTTGGCGGAAGTGCCAATCCGATTAGAGAGGCAGCCAACAGAAACCAGAACCAACCGTATTTTTTCGACCGAAACAACAGCCTTCCGCTCCGCGTATCTGTCGTCTCCCGCCTGGTCCTTTCCTTCCCTATTCTCTCTCCTCGTATTGATTGGTACGCTTTTGTCTTATCACTTTGTGTACCGTTCTTCGTTTGCGACTGGATCGCTCTGCTAATTATTACGAGTTTCTAATTTTGACCAAGCAGCCAAGTCTCTAGTGATAGGGACCCCTCGCAAGATAGCGTCGACCGTTTTTTAATTGATTAAACAGTTGGTTATTATGTCTGCACTCTTCTGTCGGCACTTTTCATCAAATTCTCAGAATTTTATTTGTCTACTACGTCTGACTACGTTGTACTCTTAACATATTTTCAGAATTGTATCTGTGTCTACTACGTTGTACTGTATCATAAAAATAATAATAATGAGTCGTACACGGTCTCGAACCCCGGAATTTTGTGTTGGAAATTCCCTATACCACCTGTTAGTCTACTCGCTCAAGTTGTATGTCCAACCAGTTTTTCTTTATTTATATACGTAGGACTACGTTGTACTCTTAATATATTCTCAGAATTGTATCTGTCTATATACTACGTTGTACTTTATCACGAAAATAAGAATAAGGAATCGTACACGGTTTCGAAACCCGGACTTTTGTGTTGGCAAGTCCCTACACCACCTGTTACTCTACTCGCTCAAGTTATATGTACAATCAGTCTTTCTTTTTTTCTATACTAGACGTGCTGCAACTCTAACGGGAAAAAACGAGGAATCGTACTCGGCCTCGAAGCCCGGACTTTTGTGTTGGCAAGTCCCTATACCACCTGTTACTCTACTCGCTCAAGTTGTATGTACAATCAGTTTTTCTTTATTTCTATAGTACCCGTACTGCAACTGGCGCATTCCAAGGTAGAGGTGCACCATCATTTTTGTGAGGGCGGTCACTTGAGGAGCTCTATACCCCACCCCAAAACTGATTTTGGAGGAAACTAAAAGTGCTGCTCGATTAACAATCCCATAGCCTAGAGTATAAAATGAAAATACTGCAACACAATGATGAGACTCCGACGAGTTGGGTTAAGGAGCCCACTGATTCAGAAAATGTGTCAGCCAAAAAGTGCTACCTCTACCGTAACACGCGTTAAGAGTTATCTAACGAAAAAAAGGAAGTGAAAGGGTCTCGAACCTCGGATTTTTGTGTTGGAAAATCTCTATACCACCTGTTACTCTACTCGCTCAAGTTGTATGTACAATCAATTTTTCTTTATTTCCATAGTAGACGTACTGCAACTCTAACGAAAAAAAAGGTGGTGAACACGATCTCAAACCCGGGACTCTCGTGTGCAAACGTCAAAATCACACCCGTTCGTTACTCTACTCGCCGTTTCTTTTTGATGACATTTTTTGTTTTTTTCTATGGTAGACGTACCAATATGCGACGTACATACACCTGGTGTATTGATAGCAACTACACAGGAACATTGAATTTTAACTGCTTATGCTCCTGCGTATTGCTTTAGATCGAGAAGCTGTCAACGCTGCCAGCGAAATAGAAAAGTGCCAAAGGCTTTCTGCAACGCCAATGACATGGACCCGGGGGATGTTTTTCCAGAACTCAAGGGCCTCACGCAAGTGGAGCAGATGCTCATTGCCATAGTCTGCGCCATTATGCGCGTGTACCGCCTGAAGGGAGGGCAGAGGGGGTTCTCGGGGTACGTCGTCGACGTTTTTCTCGGTTTCCCCCCCCACCAATGCACACAAGTTGACGACAGTTACCAATATCCCGCTGCCCGAGTTCCTAGCGACAGCTATACTATCTTCTGGTATTATTATTGTGTGCTGAACTTGAAATCTGCCACCTAGCCCTCCAGATCACCGGCAGCTAGCTGCACAACCCTGCACTGTTTGCAGGCGTTATGCGCTATCATATGTAGTGTGTGCGTTTTGTGCGCCTCCCACTCCATCGCGCGCTCTGGAAGGCTGCATCGCTTTGATTGCGATTAAGAACAATCCAGAAATATTTGAAAGCCAAACAGAGTAGATAGACTCACATGTATCTGGGGGAGTGTTTGACATCAAGACCCGGATCGATGGGCTTTTTTTTGCTTCTGGCCATTCAAAGTGCTCGAGGCGTGTGTTTTCTTGCTTGTACGTACACAACAGTAAAGTACACCTGATTTTGGCTCCGAAGTGACCAGGTATGCTTGGTACCAGGTACCGGATTTGGCTCTCCCTTACACCCGTAGCAGAGAGGTGAACGAGGCAAAACTACAGATAGTGCACCTCATACTCGCAGTATAAAGGCCGTGTGCGTTTGAGCGCTGAGAGTCACCACACTCCGACAGCATAAAATGATCATAGTCTACTGTAGTTTGACACTCTTTCGTGTCTGCTTATCATAGGGGTAGGTATAGGGTTAGGGTTGGGGCAAGGAGTAGGGCAATAACAAGAGGCGGTCGTTATGAACCATGACTATGGTACGAGTATAGCAAGAGGGACGATTAGTAGACTAGAGTCGAGGGCTGGCAATAGGATGAGTAAAGACTCGACATATAGGGGGGGAGGGGGGGGGGGGGACCCGTTGGTTGCTTCCCTTAAGGGGGGTGGACGGTGGGCGGCCCGTGCCTGTGGGGTGGGGGGTGGGGGGGGGGGGGGGGGGGGGGGGGGGGGTAAGATGTATACCAGGTACTTGGTTAATAAGGTTAGTATGGTGTGTGCAAGCAATGTCTGCCTGGTTGGTGAAAACCCAACGTGCTCCGTCCCGGCATTGTAGGGATGCGAGGGTCTATGGCCACACGACTACGGCCGGGCACGACATGAGTACACACCCCCCCCAACTAATAGACTGGGAGGTTTGGAAACCTACACCACCAACTGGTGTGGATTCACTGCTTTAACTAAAACGTCAACTGGCATGCTACAGTAGTAGATTCTGTATAGGGCGTTGGATTCCAAGAATATCTATTAGCTGTCTTTGTCTTCAGAAGTGCATTACAGAAACTTTTTGGTGCAAAATGTTCACGTTATATATTACAGTAGTGCTCCCTGATTTACGTACGACACGCCTGGGTGCCCCCAAACGCACATAGTATGTACAACATCCACAGGCTGAGAATCACCACCAAAACGAGACAGTCCAGGCCGTCATGAGCCTCGTAATGATGCTGCGTTCATTCTCTTGGACACATCGGCTTTCTTCTTGGCAGGGTTACCAACCACCAGGTATTACTACACAGACAGGGTGGCGTACAATGTGGAGACATTGAACAACGCACTGTCTGTAGTATATAACCCACAAGCTTGTCGACGACACATGGTACGGTAGAGGTGCACCAACCATTGCTTCTTTCCGAGGCTCCTCGCTTGAGTAGCTCTATACTAATAGTAAGTAATATATACTATTAGTAAGTAACCTATACTAATGGTAAGTCATCTATACTAATAGTAAGTAAAAAAACTGTTTTTGGAGGAAAAATGAAGTGCTGCCCGATGACCAATCCCACGGCCTGACTTTACAATGACACCTAGTGCAAGGCGAGACTGATATACCAACCATTTTAGGTTGCGGAGTCCGATCATTCGGAAAACATTTCAGCCAAAAAACGGTATACCTCTACCTCTATCGTAGGACGCGTCCGACAAGCTCTCGATTCGGTAGGCCTAATGATGTGCTACATTGTTCAAAATCTCCCCGAATACTTGTTTCACGCCCACGTTGTGCAAGGGGGGCGGCGGCCCCCCTGTCTGTGCTGTTCTAGTAGTTGCACTACAATAATAGTCAGCCGTTTTTCGGAGGTGCCAACTACCCATCAATTTAGGGTTTTCTAACTCGGAGGAAGGCGTTTATTTTTTGCGGAATATATTACACAGTTGCCACGACACAAATTCGAAATGAAGTAAGGTAGTAGCGTAGAGGACATTCAGTTTACAAGCCATTGAATGGCACCTTCCAAGTGTTGCCCCTGCTTCTACAGTACATATATTATCGTTTGCTATACTGCTTCTACAGTACATATATATATATATATATTTTCTCTCGTTTGATATATTTCCTGCTCGTGCTCGTGACGCGCGTCTGGTGGGTTTCCCGTCATACGCATTTGACACAGGGAAATCGTGCAGGCGTTGGATGCGACATCGCACGAACCTCCGCATGGGTCCTCCGAGGGGAGAGGAGGCCAATATGATCGATAGCTCGTGAAACACGAATACCAAACAACACAAATCAATGCATATGTCGTACGGGCAGAGTTTATACAACGCATCGTACACACGACACATAGATAGGCACCAGTGTACATGTAACTTAAACGTCGCCAGAGCCAAAGGCTTCCTCGAACTATCCCCCGTCCCCCCCCACCCGCATCCACTCGCTTGATACGTATGGTATGCATTATGCCCTGTTACTACGGCAGCAATTCTTTGTACCAGGTATTAGTTTACCAACGGCGTACGTAGTACGCCGTTTTCTCCTTTGATCGTACTAAAGTGCATGCCCTAAATGACTGCTTATAGATACCAGACGATCGATCTACTAACGACGGCTACTGTGTCCGAAACATGCAGGTGACCGCTAATATTAACCCTACTAACTCTAACCCTAGATACCAGGCCATCCATCTAACGATGAATATATACTGTCCGAATCGGGCGGGCGATCGCTATTATAACTATTTCGATATCGCAACGATCCGACTCAACACCCATCCACTCATGATAGCTTCGGTCGGAACATAGACGAGTTGCACATCACCGCCCATGATTTTCGGAAACAGCAAAAACCAAAACAGTATACGCACCGCGCCACCTTGTCGTGCTTCCTCTCTGCGACCCCCTGTTCGTGCTTCCTATCTGTGGCCACAGTCGGCCTACCGCTTGCCCACTTGCGTCGCAAGTACGGCACAGATCGATGCAAAAAGGCTTAGTAGATATATATATCACAACAACAAAAACCCCACTATTTACCCCCTAATTTCCTATACGCTGTATCCTATTGTAGCACAAAGGTCCACCGCTGCATCAACAAGACATACAATGCCAGGCGCTATACATGTCAAGACTCTTGCCCATCCTTCCTAGAGATGAAAACCGTGGAAACTGTACTCCAATCTACAGTTCGCGTGCCTATACCAGTGGTAACACAACAAAAAAAACGCATCTGGCTAGCTGTCTACACTATTCCAACTACGTTTTACTGTACGTAGAGCTTCTCCCACACGTAGCCCCCTATATACTACAATGTATGGCTTCTCCCACACGTAGCCCCTTATATACTACAATATATGGGTACACCATTTCCACCTTGTTTGCTTACTGCTGTAGATGTGATGTACCGTTTCGCCCCAACGGAGGCGGCGGCGAGCGACAGCAACGAATCGGTATGCTTATACGAGCCGTTTCCATATTCAAAGCAGCTCGTATTTCTACCGTCCGCGGCAGGGGCACTCTACACAATATTCCCCCTACGACAGCAGTGCTGTATCTTAAGCCATATCTCGGAGCTGTGATAGTGAAACGCCTTCATTTCACCCTGGGGGCGAGGCTGTACTTTACCTGGTAGCTGGTGTATCGATCTTATACGCTATCCACTTAACGCTGTGTAGCACCCGTGGGGCCTTAATCTGAGACCCCGGACGGTGCAGCGTAATCAAACAACAGCGGAGAGGCAGACTTTCGCACTCCTGAGGGCAGCGTCGGCGACCTCTGCTTGTAGCAAACAAGCAAGGGACACACAGGCAGAGACAGCGGCGAGGCAACGCAAGGGATGGATGATCAGCAAAAGCTAAATGTGCCACGCTCATGATGAGATATACCACTACTAATATATGGTTTTTAATCGCTTGTTGCCTCTCATGACGTGTGTAAACCTGTCACGATGAACATCCAGACGCCATTTCCGGACGTTTTATCCGAAAATTGACCCCCATTTCCGGGTGGAGACCACCCCAAAAACAGTATACGAAAAAGTTCGACATGAAAATCTACCAGTTTTGGGTCTAATATAGGGTTGATCATAAGGTTCTGCGGTCACAAATCGTTTATTTGTTTTCGGATTTCAAAGCCCTTCCATAATGTATAGCTTTACAGTAGTGCCGGTATATCTCCCTTGTAAGGCCGGCGCTTACGGAAACGGTATCTTAAAATTCGAACGTATTTGTTTTATCTATTTCAGCGGCAATATCCCGCGTAAAACATAAACTGAGACTTTTTGTTATCAGGAATATTTTTATGAGTTTCGTCAGGGCTTTCTATGGCAGTCCATACAGGTCTGGCTTCGAAGGTTTTACAAGGAGGGAGCAAGCTTTTGCAAAGTTTCCAATGTTGATGTAGGCACGTTGCTAGACAGCAGCAGCAACCAGTAGTAGCCTACCGAGTCGCTGATCGGGAACAATGCCGCCTTACAGCAGTGGCAGGGGGTAGGCGTATGTACCAGCCTATCTATCTAGTCAATATTCAGTACGAGCATGGAGTACTATATTGAAGTACATACTGACTGAATGCATAACCAGTCGTGTACGTACGAATCGTACATGGTATTATTAATAATACAGCCATGAATATGCGACGTGATAAGAAAGTTCCCAGAAAAGTCTTGCCGTAGCCCACCGTCGATCGTCGATAGTCGGAACGTCCACAAGCAAGCATCAAGGAACGCTCAGCATGCGCATGCAAGTGTCCAACAACCGTTGCTGCGGATCAGTAAGTAGAACGACCCGGTAGAGTTCATCTAGCCGCAGAGCCGAGCGTGCCGAGGCTGTGGTTGCAGATGCGCCCACCGAGCTCACAATCAATCTTCTCAGCTCTGTCTGATCGTTTATTTCGTCTTGTTCATCTTGGCCTAGAAAGAGTAGCCTTGTTTGTAACATCATACATTTATTTTGAGATAATCGTACGAGCACGCCTAACGGCGGCCCGCGCCAAGCCTCTGGACTAGCACGTCCACCAAAATAGCACAAGCGGACGCCGTCCGTCAAAATCCGAACATGGACTCGATTTTAGACGAGACCAAATGTCAGCCGGTCTTGGGCCTATCTCTAAAGAAACCTTGGAAAATCTTTGGACACATAGAGTATAGTATCCTTACAAGTTTGGTGGAATTTACACGTTAGTGTGGGTATTGATAAGGGGGGGGGGCATTTTGTTTTTTCACTATGACGGTTTCGGGGCGTTTCTCTGCAGCGTGCGCACAACATAGCAAGCGTCCAGGAGGAGACAGACGTCGTGGGGGGGTGCTGTACATTGAGAAGACGTCGTGGTGGATTTTCAGTGCGTTGAGGGGCGACGCGGTCGCTGTATCGCGGGCGCTAGGGGGGGGAGGGGGGTTGTAACTGCAAACAGGGGGTGCGGTCATTTTCGTTTTTTCTCCATCCTGTTTCGTATATTCGCCCTTCACTTATCTCTTCCTCCTGGGCGTAACTCAGGGTCTCTATTACCCCGCGCACAGTCCATTACAAATATCAATAATACTATCAGGCAATAACATACCACCAACAAATGATCGTCGCCGCTTGTTCGCAGAAGAGTGCAGCAGCAGCAGTTTGGTCCCTTTATGGTTCGGATTAATCACTGTGGCAGTGTTAGGAGCAGTGCCGGTTGCCGCCATAGTGCCAGCATTGTTGGGTGGGATATACCGACACTGTAGAGGGACCATCCCAGTATACCCGGCGCATATTATATTTGTGTTACTACAATGTAGCTAGTAGTGCTTTAGTTTGCGCCAGCATTTAGATGTAGGTTGTATATAAAATGAGCCGAAGTACCAAGCAGAAAACAAATTGGCCTAAACTAGGGCTCTATCGACACTCGTTACAGCTGTAGTAGGAGCCTGTGGTTAATGGTTGAAATAGGCCTACTGTAGTGCTCATAGCAGCAACGCGAAACTTCGGCGTGAACGAAATGAGTGGATTTCACGTGTTTTATGCCTGAAGCGGGGGGGGGTGGGGGCGTTCGGGCCAGAAAGGATCCCGTGTCTTCGTTAGAAGCAGGCCGCCAGTGAGGCGTCCACACATATTTAGACCGAATCCAGCAGTGATCACGAGGACCGGATTTGGCTCCGTCTCTCACCAGACGGACACAGGCGACAGTGACGGAGGCTACCACCCTTCCGTAACAGGGATGGATGCCGCCTATCATCCAGAAAATGTCCTAAAAAGCCCCCCCCTATGGTCATACGACTACGGTAATGCATGAACATAAAGTACCCCCCCCCAAACCCCCGTATTGGCTTGTGTGCTGCGCACCGGAGCCCTGGTGCACCCACAACAACAGCTAAACAACAACATATTACGCATGGTACCTTAATATTCAGGTGCACCTAGTATGTTCAGAGGGTACTCACTTGGTTGTAGTAAAGGACCTCTATAGTCCATCCAAAGCCTTACCCAAAGAGTAAATGAAAGCGCAACCCGATCAACAATGCCATGGTTTTCGTATAGGTATGTATTTTTTTTTTGAAGTGCGAAAACACACATGATGTTCCACCGATGAGGCATGCCTCATATTGGGGTACTCGCTCTGTTGAGGAGTATACTAGTAGTCCGTAATAGGCAGTCACGACCATAGGTTGGCCAAGATAAGGTACATTACCTTTATCGTAGCACACGCCAATAGACCAAGCTGCCCCACTCGTAGGTACGCTGCACAGGTCCATGACGAAGCTCTCGCACCCCGGGAAGTACATGTGGACGGCTGTGAGGAAGACCTCCAACTCGTCTCCATGAATACAGATTGCACCCGAGCACTTTCCACGGTTCCCTTCTTGTTCCTCGGGTGTCCCACCTTGACTCCACGAAGCGCGCTTCCTCATCCGCAGCACGTCGAGGATCTTGGAGAAACAGGTCGGGTCACAGTCGACCAACCGTCTCCCGTGCTCGTCCGTGTCTTTGTCCGTTGGTGGCCATCTGTCTTCATTGAACATGGCGGCGAGAGCGGAGCGCGGGCAAGCCCGCAGTGTGGAACGCAGCGTTGTCATCCTCGTCCCACGCACGTTGAGCTCCACGACGGTATCCTGTTCGCCCGCCGCCACGCTTGGACCGTAGACAGTTTCGAGAGCGCCAACAGCAGCGAGTACCCTTGCACGTGCCGCTTTCATCTCCTTTTTGGCACGATCGAGGACCACCCGCTCCTCCATGAGCGAGCTTGCAATCGATTCGCCGAACAAACGGGCGTCCTGGGCTTCCGCATCATCGGTCAAGGCATCGCCACCCGGTTCGATGATGCTGTGTGCAGTTGTCGTGGGTGGGTCTGGTGCCGAGTAGCGGTAGACCTCAATCTCGACAATCTTTTTCCCGCTCAATGCCAAGAACGGGGAATTGTTTTCGATTTCGAACGTTTTCCGCCCAGTTTTCAAGATGCAACCACGCGATGCTTCGTCCAAGATTGCAACCAAGTCGTACCCGCCGAAGCAGGCACCATTGGATCGAGTCACCCTGACGTTGGCGTCTACAGAGTCCGGGGAAGGGTGCCACTTGACGGGTGTGTCCTGGCCCTTTTCGGAGGTGGCACGGCCGTCCTTGAGCATGAACACAAACATGTCACCGAGAGTCCACCCCCTCTTCCCCATTTTGTCACCCAATGGGACAACAGAATAGCTTCCGACAACGCTGTCATCGTGGTCGTTCTGGTTTCCCTTGCCAGACCTCACCCGAATAAGGGAGATCGTCTTGGGACTGCTCGTGTTGCATCTAGCTTTGAACGATTTGTTGTCGAAACCGTCCCGACTCGCACGGTAGATGAGCGTCATTTCATCCGTCGAGCCCCCAACCCATTCCCGACAGGTCGCACTGAACGGAGCGATTTCAAACGGCTCCAGTATGGTGCTGCCTCCATTCATCTTCACGTAGTCAGGATGCGTCGGGACATATCCCGGCAGTCCCATCACGTGTGCGGTGTAGATAAGGCTCTGTACCTTGTCAAAAGCCACCGCCCGACGCGCCGTGCTTCCCGGTGCTCCCGCCGCTCCTGCACTCGAACGGCCAGTGAGCATCGCATGGACGAGGTGTTTGACGCACGCAGGAGACTCGTCGAGCACGATGCGGCCGTCGGCATCTCGGGGAATCCGCCCCTCGCCCCAAACCCCCTCGAGCAAGGCCCCCAGGGTTGAATCCTTGAACCCCACAGCCTCTGCCAGAAGGTGCCAGGACACGGTAA
Organism: Saccharina japonica; assembly: GCA_008828725.1. Taxonomy (NCBI): domain Eukaryota; class Phaeophyceae; order Laminariales; family Laminariaceae; genus Saccharina; species Saccharina japonica. The sequence goes on along the minus strand of MEHQ01000893.1, from coordinate 104,731 downwards.
CGTTGGAGCCGCCGACATTCAGTTTAACCGCGCCTTCGTCGCTGGTTCGGGAGCTGAGCCCCAACTCTACCATGCGCTCGTTGTGCGCAGCCCATCCTTCTTCAAGTTCTCCCCAAGTCGCGTCCATGTCTCCCCTTCTGCGCTGCAGGAGTCGCATCACCTCCTGAGCGTACTCATCCGCCGACTTCGGGAATGCATCCCTGATGTTAAGCCTCCGATCCATCGTTCTTTGCTCGGTCTTGTTATGACTTCGGACAGCACGCCGTGTTAGCAACCGCGCTCAGAGGGTAGCACCCCAACGAACCCAACCAACTTCAAGCCTCTGATGGTCATATGATCAAAAATTTAGACCCAAAACGCTTTGAAACCGTAACGCCTCTAGAACCAGTCGAAACCCCATCCAGAGTTTACTCGTCTTATCCCCACACTTCTCACTTCTCCTGCTGCCTTCATCGCTGTGGGTTTATCGGGAGGGCTGAACATGCGAGTCTCTAGGCTACACCGTGGCCTTGCATGGCTAGATTGGTAACTGGTCCCGACTTTAAACGGAGCAAGGAGTGAAGCGTTGAACTGGAGATACATCCCTACTTTGCACCAGAGACGTTGCTTTTATAGTACAACAGAGATCGACCTCTCGTGAGAGTTCCGCTGTACGAACCGTTTGTACTGCACTGCTGTTGCTGTTGTTTACCCCGAAACATATATATGAGTCTAATTCCAAGTAATATGTATGTCCCCATACCTGGAGCGCAGCCCTACAGTAGATGGATTGCAGGCTTGGAAATAGAGTCGGATTTACAGTAGGTTTCTGCGCAGTGCAGCAGCAGCGAGGGTGGTCGAATTTTTTTTTTTCGACACCTCACGTCAAATTGTTCAACTTTTACGTTTTGACAGGGGGGGGGGGGTACCTGAGACCATCCCCTCCCTCTACGCCTACACAAAACCTATATAAAACTGAACACAGGGGATGGTAGAGGGCCGCCCCCCCCCCCCCCCCTGCTTGATACAAGGCCTTCCATACTACTACAATACCAGGGCGGCCGCAGGCCTATGAGCTTGCAAGCTGCGTAGAGAGCAGCGACTGCAGCAGGAGAGTCGAGGAGAGTAGTGAGCGGTACAAAGGAGCTATGAGCTCGATCGAAGTGGACAAGAAGGTTCCGAAGAGCCGTGGGATCCACAGGCTTGGATAGATAAGCATGCCCTGAAGAAGGTCGCGACGGACGGGGCCTCTATAATCATCAGTCCAGTCAAGTTTAGGTAGTGGTCGACGCCTTGATGCTACTTGATGCCTATACTCGCCCTGCCCTATATCGTATACTTCGAGTATACGAGTAACCTGGTATATCTGGTATCAATAATACTCGTATATTACCGGTACGTACCTGTGGTACCTCATATAACAGTTGCCTTCCCTTACCACCGAGGTGCAGCAGCATGCTTGCTCGCACAGGTGAATCTTGGTACTAAGCAGCAGCAGAGTACTCTAGCCGCTCCCCGCAGCTACAGAGCAGTCGAACATTGCAAGCCGTTGCTTCGTGTGTTTCTGGATGGGGACTTGATGCCGTATTTAGACGAGCCACGTATGTATTCATACTGGTGGTGTGGTAGACCCGTTTACTCACAATTTCGATACTAACTATATCTCGGTAGCACTACTTGTACGCAGTAATGCCCCGGTCTGCCCTACGTAGCGTAGCTACAGTAGTATTATGATAGTACCTCCTTAATACTGCACTGCTGCTGTACGTGCGGAGAATATTTATTTTTGACCGGCGCTACAGCGCAGTATACTAAACACTGCGAATCGTTGCTCGGTTGTTTTATGTTGGTTCTGGGTGGGGACGTCAGCGCGTGTTGCCGAACCACCTGGTACGAGTAGACAATCTTACTGCTTCTGTAAATATCCTGTACCTATCTGTCGGAGATGTGATGTTACTCGGTACGTTATTTGACTTGCTGGGCGAGGGTTTCATCTGTCCGGTATACTAGCTGTTACACCAAACATAACCGATACTGACCGACACACCCTGCTGAATACACCGATACACTCACCGTATACACAAGGTATATTCGTACACGAAAAAAAAAAAAAGTGGTAAAAAAATTTTTTTTCGGCCTCTGGGGGGGGGGGGGGGGGGGGGCGGGGGGGGGGGGGCGGGGGGGGGGGGGGGGGGTTAGGTGTATGATATCCAAATCCTCGGCCGCCCTTGGCAGCAGTAACAAAAAAGGCCCGTTCATCTTGTACCCCATGCGCCATCTCATGTTTTTTCCAATATCCTACTCGTACTCGCACGTAGGCAGACCCTCATATTCTCATCCAGAGAAGCCGGCGAGTTCGACAAACCAGGCACGGCAGTCTTGTTTATTGTGCTGAAGGAACTACGCGTAATGCTGTAGTCTCGTCGTATAGATAGATGTGTCTCTAACCTCCTACATAATACGCTTGGTGGTAAAAGGGAGAAATCGCGTTCTGTGGGTGTGAACATGGACATGTATGTGCGGAAGGAGCTTTGGGTGATAGCCTATTTATACTCTGTTGACCTTGAATACCGAGACCCAACAATGGGCAGATATCACAGCAACAATAGAAGGCCCCGTGAGTATCAGAACAGCCCCACCGCGGGTGGTTGCGAAATCGAGTACGGTAGTGGCCCCTCTGTAGTGCCGGCTGAGTCGTGAGACGGTTGCCCGCAATAACAGTGCCTGTGGGATCGCTTGGCACCGCAAGAGGTGGGATTAGCCAGTCAGTGCGGCAGTGTGCGGAGTAGTACCGGTTGCGGCTACGTAAAGTGCCGGTATACTGTTCGCTGGCGCATACCGGCACCATAGAGGGGCCAACATTACTACAGCACTAACCATTGCTGTACGGTCGCTTATATGAGGCGTGAAGAAATAAACATATTCTGAAAATGGGGCCGGACAAGCGAGTGGAAGTTTCGTGAAGGCATTAGTCCGTTAGGTTTCTCGTCTCACGCCACGCGCACAAGGGAACCGCCAAGACATTGGATGCGACACCACACTGACCTCTTCATGAGCCCTCAAACGCGAGAGGCGGACGACAGGATCGATAGCACGCGAAACACGAAAACTGAGATAGGTCAGGTCCTGTTTGCCGTGAACATCCATAATAACAAGCAAAAATTACCCAGCGCACAGGCGCGGATACACACTATTAATAATACTATTAATAGAAAACAGGTTATGGGAATATACCATAACTATACCAATCGCCGACTGCTGCTTCTCCTACCCCCCCCCCCCATGTTTGGTTGGTGAAAACCCAACGTGCTCCGTCCCGGCATTGTAGGTATGCGAGGGTCTATGGCCATACGACTACGGTCATGCACGACACGAGTACCCCCCCCCCCCCTCCCCTATGCGACTAGCCTAACACCTCATGGCGCTCCGCGCTTGGTACTAGTGACGTCTGCCTGGTCGGTGAAAACCCGACAGGCTTCGTCCCGACTCTGTAGAGATGCGAGGGTCTATGGTCACACAACTACGGCCATGCATGATAATGAGTACGCCCCCCACCCCGCGCGCACCTCGCATTGCGGCATGTACGCACTGCCCAGTTGATACGGCAGCAAAATTCCCTGCAGATTGCATCTACAGCGTTTATCCATGTATCTCATGTACCCTTCTTCGTAAGGCATGCCCTCAAAAAAACATAGGGGTACCAGGCCCTCAGTCTACTGACACGCCCTTCTTTGGTGGGGGGTATATTATCATGACTACTCTGTACGCAAACTTCAGGTGGCCGCTAATCTCGATGTCACAACGATCCGAACCAAAAGTCCCTGTACTCCAAGGCCCTTGGCTAGAACACACGCGAGTTGCAGATCACCGTCGAACTTCGGCCAGAACGGCCAACCACTGGTTGGCGCTGTTCGCACTCTTGAAAAAAAAATGCACCCCGCGTTTCTTCCCCTTTCATACGCGACTACAGCAGCAGTGCCCCATACTCATGCTTCCTAGCCATGGCCGCAGCCGGCCTGCCGTTTAACCAAGCATCGCAAGCACGACACGAAGTGACGCAAAACACGCTAAAACTGATCCGACAAAAAAAAAAAAAAAACCACACGCGCCCTCAACTAACTGTATTTACTCTTTGTCCTAAGGGTAGGTATATGAAGGTACGAAGCCCCGTCGCTATATAACAAATGCTACTGCTGTCGGTCAAGGCTCGACTCGTCCTTCCTCTCGCTGCTGGCGGTCGAGGCTTGACTCGTCCTTCTTTGTGAGGAAACCGGTGGATGGTTGTGCTCCGGTCTACGCGAAGATCAGAAGTACGGTATCGCTGCGGTGCAATCTTCACGTCCGCGGCTAACAGTCAAAAGAAAAAGCACAAACGAACGACGGGGGTCTAAAAAAAGTATGCACCAGGTACGTACAGTACTTCTAACCCGCTGTCTACTGTACTTCAAACATGATACATGCACGTATATCTATATCTACTACCGTTTCTACGGCGGCTTGCTGTATTTGAAGCCGTTTCGCCCCTAAGGAGGAGGCGGCGAGCGAAAGCAACCTGGGATGCCCAGCACCCGGGATGCTTATACTAGCCGTCTATACCCGAGAGTTCTCGTCCTAAAACCGCCCGCGCAGGGCTACTCTACACAATACTAATATGACTCCCACAGTAGTGAGGTACCGGGGCTGTAAATATCATAGCTCCCGTTCATCTTGTAGGCGAGGACTATACGTTGGTTGGTATCGATCAACATGCTATTAATTAAACGGTTCTAGACTACCGTAGTACCTCAGGCCCCAGACGTCGCAACGCAGTAAAACAGCAGCTGTGGGGGAAATATCCTGTGCGCTCCTGATGGCAGCGTCGACGATCTCTGTCCGCAGAAAATACGCAAGCAACGAATCAGGCAGGCAGCGGCGAGACGACGAGGCGACGCAAGGGATAGAGGATCAGCTTGATATCATACCGCGCTCATCATGAAACGTATTGCAGTATTCAGGGGGGGGGGGGCTCGACCGCGGAAACTCAAGATGTACGGACTCAGTGGCGTTGTTGCGCTTCGTATATTATCCGTATTGTTAAATACCGCCATGTGGTTATGACGTCGGTTTGCATCTTCAACATTATATATGTTGAGGTATGCCCCGCGAGACACCGGCTCTCTCGAGCGCCACGCGACCTACCGGGATTTGAATGATTTCCTGTTTTGGGTCTCCACTTGTATGGGAGGGTGTTTTTCTCGGGACGGAACACTAGCTTCCCCCCGCGGGGAGTATGTATCCGTATTTGGGTCAGAGGTAGAGCGCTCAACTCTGTACGCCAGGTCAGTGGGTTGAACCTCTCTTTTGAGATTCGGGGGGTTTGTTTTATTCCTTGTTTTACTTGCATTATCGGGTTTTGTTTGTGTGTCCCCGAAGTTTGTTTTGTTTGTACGTAGGTATCATAGGTACCATAGGTATCATACAGCGGTACGTAGACCCGTGTATCAATATTGCGTTCCACAGTAAGTACCGGTACGTTCGTGCATCAGTAGTAGGAGTAGCAGTAGTATTAGGTGCCGTACAGGGGTATCTGGGTGAGTGGGTGGGTGGTGTGGGTGGGTGGGTGGGTGGGTGGGTGAGTAGTAGGTGTGGGTGGGGTGGCCGTAGTACGTTACGTAACATATGTTACTAGTCCGCTGGTGTTGCAGCGTACCACTAGTACTGCTGTATGTCGCGATATATCTGCTAGACGAATGCCGTAACATCATTACTGGTTAATACCGTAATCATAAAACCCAACGACTCAACTATATAGCGAAACCTTGGGAGGTATGTACGCGTATGTGTGTACGAGTAGAGCTGCGCGTAGAGCTATGGGCACACACACTACCGGCTTGGGTTGTCGCCACGCACGCTTTAGCTTCTGTAAGGTGGTTTGCAGACTTACTGTAGGCAACCTTAGTGGCGATACTATAGACTTAGCCTATGCCAGGTAGTATCTCCAAAGGAGCACTGGATAACTCGTTGTGATCCTTTGCTCCACCGTCATGGGGGGCGAAGGCAGCCCCGCCTCGTCCAATTTCTTTCATTTGGCGTCATACTTCGAAGTATATCGTGTCACCATTACTTTTAGTAGACCTTCGCCGTCGCTCCCCGCGGCACGAGCCTGACATGAAAAAAATACCGGGGAGACTGGACCGTACACAGCTAACTGCAGTTAAACAACTTTTGCCAGCTATCTGGGTCGAGTTCGCGCGATTCCATACATACATACATATTTCATACATACCTGGTACATACATACAGGTACAAGCTTCACCTTCAGCGCAAGGATGACTTGATATCCCGGGGGTGGCGCAACTTCAGACGGGGGACACAAGCGAACTACACGCACAGAAACACTGCTGTGGTTGTCACAACTAAAAAACTTCGAAGTGCGGATGCTGTTCTATTCGAAGAGAGCCGGGGACGCTCGATGTTCTTATGCCGGCCTCTGTAGCTAGCCGTGGTCCGAGGTGTGACACATCAAAGCAAATTATATCGTCACGGTTGGATCCCCACTGAGCACTGCTTCTCTCTTCCACACTGCGGATTGAAGCCTACTACGAGTACGTACTGCCACCGTGACGAAGGGAGAGAACGCCTGTTTTAGGGATCCAACGCAGGAGAGGGTACAACAAAAGCGGCAGCAAGAAAATAAGCAGTACTTGTAGCAGTAGCAGAGAGAAGATCGCGGTGGTACGTAGCAATAGAGATAACAACACCAGCAGTAGTGGTAGGGAGCATAACGAAGCAGCAGCAGCAGTATTGTACAGCAGTGAAAAGAGCGCAGCAACACACACGCACACGCCAATATATGCGCGCATGCAAGCACAGTTGACTGACTGACTGGCCAACGCAGCAGCAGCAGCAGAAGCAGAGAGAGGGGCGCGGTATATAGAAGCAACATATATAACAACCTCAGCAGGAGCAGTAAGTAGCATCGCAGCAGCAACAGCAGAACAAGGAGCGCAGCTAGAATGCAGGTACGCACGCACACACGCGCATACGTAAATATGTTTTATATGCACGCATACACGTACAGCTGACTGGCGCACGTCCCGTTTACCGTTGTCGAAAGGTGTCGGGCTGTTCGGTGATGTTGGTGACAGCTGTTGACTAACCTCGGGCCTTTCGATAGTGTTTTTAAAAGCAAGGTTGAAACATGCATCACGAAAAAATGTATTTCAAGTCACTGACAACCCAAAGAAAGTTTGCGGGAGCATCGTTTTTATTTTTTACAAACTAATGTATGTTTCTCTATATCTCTCGGAAGTACTTGTACTGTAGAGAACGACCATATGTGTTGACCTTCTGTTCCCTAGGTGTTGCCAGACAAGGTTGGACGGAGGTATGATTTTTTCTGGGATTATTTGGGCTTTAGAACGAGGCCAAGAAATAAGTGGTGTACAACGAAACGCGGTCACTTGGAAGCCAAAAACAGGCACCTGGTATATTTGGGTAGGAGTGAAAAATAGCCGCAGCGATACAAGTAATAGTAAATGCATAGAACAGTTAGTTGCAGTACAGTCGTTCGTCGTGCTGTCGCTCAGCCGACCGTCGATCGCTCAGTCGCTCGGCATTATAATCGTTGCTGGTCTCGCGCCGCCGTTGCGTTCGCGCGCGCCGTAGCCCAGTCGCTGCAAAACAACATATCGTATAGATAATCTGCACGCAATCGATCGATCATGGTACTCACTCTTCCTTACGTACAAAACTCCTATATCCTCGCCTCGCTGATGGCACCATGTAATAAGTGCAGGCACATCAAGCATAATAACTTTTAATAGTGAGCGTCTTGAAATGCAACATACGTTTGACCAACCCTCGATTACCCGAGCACTACTCGTACAGTAAAACGAACTACCACGTATATGCGTACGTACGTACAGCAGCAGCAGTATGGCTGATTCTTAATTATCTAGTGCGCACAAAAAACTTATTTCCCCCCTTCGCTGGAGAACCATGGGAATATTATGCGAAATTTCATCAGTAGATCTGCCTCAGCAAGGTACTGGACTGTCACCGAATTGCAAATTGTAGTACTTGCACATAGCAAAAGAAACAGTAACCCCGTGGGAGTGGCGGCCAAAGCGAAAGCATCGTGCTGTAGTTGGTGCATTGATCAACGTATCACCGCCCGCACGAGCTGCCACGCACACGCGAGTAAGTCTTCCCCGTTGTAAACGAGTCTGCCTAGCACGGTGGCGGAAGAAGCGAGAAATCAGATGTATGCCGTAGCGAGGAAACGTCTCGACACCCTACGGAGGAACGCAGGGTGGCAATCGCGGTGAATCATCATGGACGCGGTAGGTTGCCAGACACACCGCCCCCGGATGCCCCACAGGGCACGGTGCGAGTGCGGTCGAGGCAGCACAACGAGGAAGAGGCGGACAGAAAGGTGCACCTCATCGCGAGAAAACGTGAAAAACTTTGAAAAAACCCCCTCTAAACTACGTCCAAGAAAAGCGGAGGAGCGTCGAGAGCACAGGGCGACGCATGTCGTGTGCATATGCCAATATGTACATATAGGGGCAACGGAACTCTAGGGCTTTCTCGAACTTCTTAGAAAATTGTGACCAAGTGGTGGATTAAGGGTTACCATGATACTTGGTATTAGCCTTTTTGGGGCTTGAGAGGGAAAAATACGAATACAAAGATTAAAAAAAAAAAAGTGACGACTCGTACAGTATCGGCCCAAGCTTGGTTGTGAGATGATATATAGTGGGTGAGCGAGCTGCAATGCAAAGAGTCGCATGACACGGGTGCACCACTAACTTTAGCCGTGCTGCTGCGCGCTCGCACTGGGACCACCGTATCATTCGTTGGTCAGTATATATACCTGGTATATATACATCTGGGTCTCCAGCACATGAAGAAAATTATAAGAAAAATCATGGGTGTCGAGTGAGTTCTGCCTGCTCGGGGGCATTTTTTAACCCGAAAGGATCCCCCGTGTTCGCTAAAAGCGGGCTTCCAGTATTGCCTCCAGTGTAATCTAGACGGCACAACAGCAGTAGTACTGAGACGCTGAATTTGGCTCAGAACGTGGATCGCCAACTACAGTAGGGGGGAGTCTGCTCCTGGTGACGGACACACGAGAGAGAAAACCGTACTACCTTTCCGCGAGTGTTGCTATATACCTGGTATGCATAACGGGAGTGAATGGCGCCTATCCCGAAAACGGCATAGAGCCCTCCGTCACGAAAGGGATGCGTGGTCAATGGTCAAATGACTGAGGCAAGCAACACATGAGTACGCCCCCCCCCCCCCCCCCCTATCGGCCTGTCTTTTGCACAACGTAGCCGTGACACGCCCAAAAACAGCCGAACGACAACCTCTCGCAAACCGAACTCACCAAGCTGCCGGAGTGGTATGCAAGCTGCACAGGCCCAAGATGAAGCTCTCGCACCCCGGGAAGTACATCTGGACGGTTTCGCGGAAGGCCTTCAGATCGGCCTTTTTTACAGCGATTGCACCCGGGCACTTGCCGTTGATCCCCTCCTGTTTCTCGGGTGTCGTGCCTCGACTCCACGAAGCGCGCTTCCTCATCCGCAGCACGTCGAGGATCTTGGAGAAACAAGATGGGCTGCAGTCGATAAACCGCCTGCCGTGTTCGTCTTTGTCTTTTCCGGTGGCTGGCCATCTTTCTGCGTCGAACATTCTGGCAAGGGCGGAGCGCGGGCAAGCCTGCAGAGTGGAGCGCAAAGTTGTCATTCTCGTCCCACGTACGTTGAGCTCCACGACGGTGTCCTGTTCGCCCGCTGCCACGCGTGGACCGTACACGGTTTCGATGGCGCCAACAGCAGCGGATACCTTTGCACCTGCCGCTTCCATCTCCTTTACGGCACGGTCGAGGACCACCCGCTCCTCCATGAGCGAGCTTGCGATCGACTGGCCGAACGAATGGATGTCGTGGGCTTCCACATCGCTCAGGGCATCTCCTCCCGGTTTGGCGGTGCTGGGCGCGGTCGTCGTGCGTGAATCTGGGGTCGAGCAGCGATAGACCTCAATCTCAACAACCTTTTTCCCGTTCAACGCCAACAACAGGGAATCGTTGCCGAGTTGAAAATGACGCTTTGCTTTAGTATGCATGGTGCAACTCCCCGATGCCTTGTCGAAAGTTGTAGTCAAGTCACTACTGCCGAAGTGGGGACCATCGCTTGCAGGCGCGAGGAATGTAACTTGAAGACACCCAGGGTAAATGTTCCACCTGACGGGTTTGCAGAGATCTGTTCGGGTGGCACTGCCGTCCTTGAGCACGAATACAAACGCTTCATCGGTGGCGCGTTGCCGGCTCCCACAAGCGCTGCCCCAAGGCGTACATGCACGCCCCCCAACAACGCTGTCCTCGTCGTTTTCCTGTCCCGAGCTCACCCGAATGAGGGAGACTGTGTCGGGACTGTGCTTGTCGCATCTGGCTGTGAACGCTTCACGGCCGAAACCGTCCCGAGTCGCGCGGTAGATGAGGGTCATTCCATCCGTCCGGCCCCCAACCCACCCCCGAATGTTCGCGCTAAACGGAGCAATTTCGAATGGCTCCAATATGGTGCTGCCTCCATCCACCTTCACGTACTTAGGGTGCGTCGGCATTGATCCCGGCAGTCCCATCACGTGTGCGGTGTAAATCAGGCACGGTGCCTCGTCGATGGCCACAGCACAGCTCGGCGCACGTTCCGGCAGACCCGCCAGTACTGAGGCCGCGCGGCCATTAGCTCTGAGCGTCGTATGGACGACGATGTGCTTCATGCATGTAGGGGACTCATCGAGCACGATGCGGCCATCTTCGTCTCGGGGAATCCGTCCTTGAGCCCACTCTCCCTCGAGCAAGGCGCCTAGGACTGAATCCTCGAACCCATCGGCCATTGCCAGGAGGCGCCAGCACACGGTAATGTGCAGGCCGCCGACATTCAGCTTAACCATGCCCTCCTCGTCGGTTCGAGGGGCGAGTCCAACGCTCACCATGCGCTCGGTGTTTGCAGCCCAATCTTCTTCGAGCGCTCCCCACGCCGCATCCATCTCTGCCCTTCGGAGCTGTAGAAGCCGCTCCACCGGCTGAGTGTACTCGTCCGCCGACTTCGGGAATGCACCCCTCAGCATCAGCCGCCGATTCATGGTTGTCTTCGCGAGTTGTTGTTGTTGTTGTTGTTGTTGTTGTTGTTGTTGTTGTTGTTGTTGTTGTTGTTGTTGTGTCTTCCTGGAATCTTGGTTCAAGCTCGGATAGCAAGCCGTCTTGGGAACCTCGCCTAGAGAGTAGTGCCCCAACCCCAACCCCAACCACAGCTTGTCCTCGCTACGTACCAGGTATATTATAGTTTTGAACAGGAAACCATAACGCCTCTAGAACCTATCGAAACCCTACCGTATAGCGATTCCAACCAAAATGGGGGTGTCTGCAGCGGCGCTTGGCTGTACGCCTCACTACTCCAGGGTTCCAACACTGTTTCGGGCTTATGGGAGAAGCTCAGGATGTGAGTCTATAGGCTGCCTCGTAACCTTGCTGCAGCTGGATGGGCAACACATCATGTTGCCCATGGAACAAGAATTTCATTTTTTTCACATCTGTTTGCATCGGAGATATGATACTGCTTCTGTTGCTGTATCATTCGAGGTGAGTACTCGCATTATACTCGTACTCGTAGGTTCTCATGGAGCACAGCAGCAGTATTTTATACAGCAGCATGCGAGGCAGCACAGCAGCAGCCGCACGAGGCAGCACGGCAGGTGCGTTCACCTTTTTCTGCGACGATACTTTCCATAAAAAGCAAACACCGTGTGCTTCCGGAGTACCAGGTAGTATATACGTAGCGCTGTATCATAGTCACGGCGAACGGCGATGGTCGAGAGGGCTGATAAAAGGCGAGAATAGCCAACAACCCAAAACAACGCCAAGCTGGACGCAATGCACAGATCGGACATATTGGACAGATCATGATAAGCCTGACCTACAGCAGTATATAGGTCGCACAGATCGGACAAGTCATGACCTGCCTGATCTACAGCAGTAGTAGGTCGCAAAGATCGGACAGATCGGACAGATCATGATCTGCCCGACCTACAGTAGTAGTAGATCGCAAATATCGGACAGATAGGACATATCATGATCTGCCCGACCTACAGTAGTAGTAGGTCACACAGACCGGACAGATTGATCATGATCTGCCTGACCTACAGTAGGTCGCACAGATTGGACAGATCATGATCTGCTTGGCCTATAGGTCGCACAGATTGAACATATCATGATCTGCCTTACCTACAGTACGTCGCACAGATCGGACAGATCAGACAGATCATGATCTGCCTGACCTACAGTAGTAGGTCGCACAGATCGGACAGATGGGGCATATCATGATCTGTCTGACCTACAGTACAGTAGGTCACACAGATCGGACAGATCGGACAAATCATGATTTTCCTGAGCTACAGTACGTCACACAGATCGCACAGATTGGACAGATCATGATCTGCTTGATCTACAGTAGGTCGCACAGATTGGACAGATCATGATCTGCCTTACCTACAGCAGCAGGGTGCATGTATCAGACAGATCAGACAGACCATGCTCTGCCTGACTACAGCAGCAGGTCTCACAGATCGGGCAGATCATGATCTGCCTGACCAATAGCAGTAGGTCACACAGGTCGGACAGATCATGATCTGCCTGACCTAGGACAGATCATGATCTGCCTGACCTACAGCAGTAGGTCACACAGAGCGGACAGATCATGATCTGCCTGGCCTACAGCAGTAGGTCGCACACAGACCAGTGGGTTGGGGCATGCCTGGTATACTGTATACCAGGTATAGATCAGGCATACAGGTCGTCACGTGGAAACGTGCCCCGATCAAACATATCGTACCAGATCAACGCACATGTATGTACAATGTGGTTACATATACAAACCCGGGCACACGCATGGTAAAAACATGACCGCTTCCCGTACGTAGATCAGGGCTGTACTGTCTGCTGTGGAAACATGTACCTGTGACGTACAGATCATTCAGATCCCGTACGAGACCAGCCTCGTGGAAACGAAAACTTGTACGCACGGATGATGCACATGTGCGTGACTACAATCTGCGATCTCTGCAGCAGTGGCAAACGTGTGCCAGGGTTGCAAGTGCATGCTTAGACTTTAGAAGGGTAGGGATAGGTATGTATAGAGAGCATATTAGTCTATATTACCAGGCACTGGTACCTGGTACGGAAGATTGGAGGTATATACGTACATACACTTGGTACATGGTACGTATGATATATATGAGGAAATCTGGGGTTCGTGGTTTGTGGGGACGTATGACATATACATGAGGAAATCTGGGGTTTGTGGTGTGGGGAGCCGGTGTTGAATCTCGATATATAGGAGGCATGTTTGGTTAGGGGGTACATCTTGGGTATATAGACCGATCGTGGTTGAACTCGCTTTCCGCGATACTGCTGCTGCTGCTGCTGTTTTCAGCGATACTGCTGCTGCTGCTGCTGCTTTCAGCCCTAAAACAATATCACGACCAGCAACAATAGCTTTGCCTGCGGTACACAAAGTCCTCGGCACCTGTTTTCAATAATATACCCAACACAACAGTTCGTATGAAAAAATCAGAGTAATCGCTGACAGGATTGAAAGGTGGATCGAACGGCTTTATCACACTGACTGGCACATACCAAGTATACGTGCAAGATAAAAATTATAGGGCTGTTCACCGGGCGGGGTCAAATCTCGCGGGTCGGGTCGGGTCGGGTCGGGTCGGGTCGGGTCGGGTCGGGTCGGGTAAAACGCCGATCCGGCCCATCCCGACCCGTGAGATTGACAAAACTCCCTGACCCGACCCGCGAGCTGGCGTGATGACCCCCGAAGTGCCCTGGTTTATGTCGCGTCCCATTCCAGCAAAGTGCCTCCTTCTATGTTTGCAGTAGAAAGCACACACACGCTGCTCCCTACGTAACGGAGTTTTTTTGTTTTTGTCTTTTCCGAAAAACAGATCCCATACTACTACGTCTACTACTAACTGTAGTTCTAAGCACTTTGTCCCTAAAACATCGTGGGGGCAAGCAAGCCTTGTCTCATTCGTGATTTTTTTGTTTTTGTTTTGCGGGGAACCGGCTGGGGATGTCCTGCGTTGGTACGCGATCGCCTTAGCAATTGTGGCGTTGCATCTCGTGTTTCGAGCTTCGCTTCAAACGACGCGTATTCTGGCGTGTCACAACGTCGTTTCTGACTGCTCTTGCACGCAGAGGCCACGGCTGCAGGGAGAGATATGGCTGCCGGCGGGATTTATTTTTCTCCAAGCAAAAGGAATGCACGAGAAACAGGCGAAATGCGTGATAATGAAGCCACCGAAATGGTTGACCGGATGGTATCAACTTGTAAGATGGCGTTTTCGTGGGCATGTTGGAGACCCAAGGCCGGAAAAACCGCCGTCTCGGACCGGTCGTTTCTTTCGGTACATTCGTCAGCACGACCATACATGTGCGCGAATATGCGCGGTGTTCTTGAACGAAACGGCCACATCATGTTTGGGGCCGTTTAGGCACCTTCACGTCCTTTTTGGCCCGTTTAGGCACCTCCACACCCTTTTTGGCCTGTCTTGGCACCTTCACATACTTTTGGCCCGTTTAGGCACCTTGATGACTGCACTTCCGTGGTGGGTAGAAAAAAAACAGCCTCCTTACAGATGGCGTCGACGGCAGGGCGAGGCTACCTTGGGATTTTAGCCAGATAATTTGGTTCTGTACGGTGCAGTGTTAACAGTAAAAAAAGTTGAGGGCGAGGTCCACTCATTGTTTACCCTATATATCCCTTCCCCTCTGTTTTTTCACACAGCAATAAAAAGGGTCTACAGGCCTTTATTATCTCAGCTGGAGATGTCGGTGCGCGTGTTCGACAATAAATCGAGTATTTTCTTGAGTGTATAACTCGTATCCGAACGGAGATATTGAGGTACTTCCTACCACTCTCTCCGGAAATATAAGAAACACTTGCTGCAGTATCGATAATATTACTACCACCAGAATGGTCCTCCTATTTCTGGACAGCGTGGTGCGATATACCTGGCACCTGGTATTGGAGATAGCGCGTTCCGGGCGTGAAAACGGACCTATATATGTCGAAGGAGCCCCAGCTGTGGCGTATATTTATTTTCCCTTTTTTATTTTTTCATCCCTTTTATTATCTTCGCACTTCTGTCACCCTCCCTCCATAGTCGTAACTCAGATCCGGGGTCACAAAGCAGGCTCTTCTCCCTCCTCCCCACTACGCGTACGGTTCGTGCCTTGATTTTTATCGCGCAGAGGGTTCAGCATTCCCAACGCTCGTCGATTTTCATCGAATTTTGCTAACTCACGCTCTCGCGCTTTCCGCTACGTAGTCAACATATGTTTTGCGAGAAAAAGCCCGGTACGAGCATGAATCGGGGGGGCTCGAACTCACAACCTTGACTCTAACAGGGACGAGATTCACCTGTCATTCATTCCACCGGGGGACGCCGGACTATGGCCAGCAACGACGATCCGAAAATGACCAGAGATCACAGCATATAGACCCCGCCCCATAAGCGCCGTACTATTAATAGAGACCCCACGACCGCGATATCGAGTTCGGACGATTATTTTATGTGGGAAAGGGGACCTGCACTGAAATCGGTGGTATATTAGAGTAACTCTCTTTTGTGGGTGGGTACTATATAGTCCGTGCGGTGCACCCAAAATAGTTTTCCTGGGAAAAGCAATACCCTTTCATTGCTGGCGCCCGAGTCGATCAGGACAATCGTGCAATGCGGACGTGTTGGGTCATATCTGGTTCGAGGAACGCACCGAAATTTTCTTCTTTTTTTTTAGGATTTTTTATTCCCTGCGAGACCGGCCTGGCCGCCTTCAAAATACCATAGCCGATAAACCCTCCCCAAAAAAAGCCGTAAAAGTTTCGTTTTTTTTCACGTTCGTATCAAAAGCGGCTGTTTAGGTGACAACAAAAAAGTGGTACGTACTTATCGATTATCACGAGCCGTGACATAATATACAGCAGCACAGGACACCTAATAAGAAAGAAGAAATCTGGTCCAGGCTGGATTTCTTATCTTAGAGAGCGTGCTTTCCAATTCTACACTAATTTCAAGACAACGACTCCCGAAATTCAGATATTCCTCCTAAATCTCAGCCTGGCTTTCTTGTTAACCTGTTTCTTATTACTGTAGGTGTCCTGTACTGCATACTTGTTCCCTGAGGGAAAGCTCCTGTGCGGTACGAGACCGTGGGAGTCATCCCCTCTGTTGTGACTGCTCCCGCGCCGCTGATGACTGACGCATGCTACTCGTACGGTAAGGGGGGTCACACTTGTTTTCTGCCTTTAGTGGCAAAACCTTTTACACCGGGGACGCGTCATGATATTTTTGGATCATCTACAGATAGATCGTGATCTGGATAATCTCGTAGTCCCTCACCTGCCGTTGTGAGCGGCTGTATATACAGGATCTACCATATAGTACAGATCCATACCAGGAAAACATCATGCGGACTATCATGCGGATTCATTATGTCGTGTATCCAACCCGGCAGCATGAGCTAAATCCTTCCGTACATAAATCGGGAATATACGACCCTTCCATGAAATATCTAGATCGTCGAGCGGGAATATGATGATCTGTCGATGGTATGTCCAAGGTGTGACGCGTTTTCTGATTGGCGGGACTAGTGTGGGCCGTTGTTTTCGAGCATTTTGTTTCCCAAACAATTCCAGTATATGTTTTCCAAGAAAAGCAGCAAAAACGGGAAAGACAGGAAACCTTTCCAAAGTGTGGAAATACAACAGATTAGAGAAAAGCATTTTGGAAGGCTTCGCATTCCAATATTAGCGGGGGGGGGGGGGAATGGAAAATACGAATGAAAATATGGAAATACAAAAAAAAAATGCGCGAAAACAATATTGGAAATTTTGGAAATTCACGGCTCCGATAAGAAGGCCCTATACCGGCACCCAATGTCGGTGTTCATGTATATATGTAGCGTTTCTTTTATCAGGGTAACTGCTCTCTCCGAGGAGGTGCCGCGTTGATTACCGGCAAATTTACGCGGGGGGTATATATATAGTGCGTAGCTTTGGGTGCAAAGTCTCAGGCCGATGGCAGCAGAGAGAGGCCTCATTGCTCCCAAACTATACACGAGTTAAAACGCGACGACGGAAAGTTACCGAGAGCATCCCTATATGGGATCGCGTACGTATCGGGCGTAGCTTTACGTTTGTTCTTGAAGGCCGGTTGTTGGATGGCCTACTAGTGGTACTACTGTATAGTTTAGTATAAAGCCCCTAGGCTATAACCAAGTGTCAAGCTTCAGAAACATGAGGGTGCTACAGCCAGTAGTGGCCCCTTTATAGTGCCGGTCGCCCGCTATAGTGCCGGTTTCCCGCTTCATTTGCCTGTGGACTTCGCTTGGCATGGATGGGATCCACCAGTGCGGAAGTGTGCGGAGTATTTAGTGCCGGTTGCCGCTATATATTGTGCCGGTTGCCGCTATATATTGTGCCGGTTGCCGCTATATATAGTGCCGGTTGCCGCTGTATAGTGCCGGTATTGTTGCCTCTGGCGCATATAAACCGGCACTATATACAGAAGTATCACACTCAGCTACGTATGATAGCAAACATGATTTTCGACGAAATCCTCGATCTCACAGCTGTTTTTTTTTTTTTTTTAACTATAGCGGCACATATAAGGGCCCGTTTTAACGAAGAAGAAAAAAAATCAATTTGGAAAAAAAAATATTCAAATCCGCTTTTCATTGGTCAACACACACACCAGCACCAAATAATAGGATTTTGGGGCATAATATTTGGTGCTGGTGCGTGTGTTGGCCAATGAAAAGCGAATTTGAATTTTATTTTTTCCAACTTGAATTTATTTCATACTCGTTAAAACGGGCCCTAAACCGGCACTATATTTAAAAAATAAAAAACAACAGCTGTGAGCTCGAGGATTTCGTCGAAACTCATATTTGCTAGCTGAGTGTAATACTTCGAAACCAGCACTATATATATCGGCAACAGGCACTACTGGTGTGCCTCTGCCGTAGCTCTTAAAAACGCCTATTTTCCGAGGATCTTCATTCGAGGGCATCTGTTTTGTTTTTTTTCGAAGAAAAATTGGAAATCATCTTACGAGCATCTTAACGCGATCAACACCCCCCCCCCACGAGGCGCATAATTTTTTTCGGGGGTTGAGTAGCCACCGTCAGGTCAGAACCGTTTTCACCTTTTAACCCATTCAGAACTGGAAAAATTATCCCACAGTAATTCCAGTAGTATGTAGAGTGCAGGACCGGGCAGCTGAACGGGAGAGCGTGCTGCGGCAGCCGGGGCGGGTGAAAAACCAGAGCAATACACTTGATGGCATCACGGGGGAACATGCAAAACCTGACGCGAGTCGACGAGGGAAGACAATTATGAATCCTCCTTCCGGCGGTAAAAATCAAGGCACGTACCGTAGTGAGGAGGAGGGGAGGGAGGGGGGGGAGGGGGGCTATGTGACCCCGGATTTGAGTTACTACTGGGGGGCAGCGGGAGAGTAGGGCGAGGGTAAAATATAATGGTACAGCGAAAAATAAGAAAAACAAAACCAAAAACATACTGGTAGTAATCAGAACATATAGGGGGGTGAACGCATGCTACGTTAGAGGTGCACTATTGTGTTTTATTTCTGAGAGTGGAGTCAAGCTTGAGGGGCTCTATCCCTCTCACCCCAGAAAAAAAAAACTTTTTTTCGGAGGGAAATAAAAATGGTCATGTACCCGATATAAACAACCATGGCCTACCTATGCAATGAAAAATACCGCAACACAAGATGATAGACCCGACACTTTGGGGTTGAGGGGACCCGGCTCGGCCGATCATTCAGAAAATGTTCCAGCCCAAAAGTGCTACTCGTACATCTATCGTAGCACGCGTCGGTGTATGGCTGTTCGGTCCACGTTGGGCTCTGGTTGCTCTTCTCACCACATTAGCCCCCCCGGAATAGTGATAAATCAGAGTATTGACTGGGGTGAGGTGTACTGAGATCTCGCTGACAACCAACCCTGTGCCGGTTTATCTGGACTTGAAAAGGAATGCCAAGCCCCACCTGCGTCTCCCTTGGGCGGTTGTTGCGCGCTTCAACAGGCGAAGGCGAGGGGGGTCGAGGGAAGCAGGCCGAAACTCGAACCGGAGCGCGCAGGAGAGAGGGGGGCGCGGTGGTCGCGTGGACAAGCTCGAGAAGGTGCTAACAATGTTAGTTGAATCAAGGTTGCTAAGAGGGAACGCAAGAGTTCCACCTCTATCGTACGTACGACCCATGCTACGATAGGGGTGCGCCATGTTTTTTTCTGAGCTCCTCACTTAAGGAGGGTCATACCTCACCGAAAAATAGGTTTCGCAGGAAAATGAAAGTGCTACCCGATGACCAATTCCATTACCTCACTCTATTAATAGTATGAAAAATATTACAGCACAAAAACGAAAGTCTGACGATTTTGGGTTAAGGAGCCTTTAACAGATCATTCGAAAAACGTTTCAGCCAAAAAACGGTATACCTTCTCTTATCATAGCTCGCCACCGTTTGCCGCGCCCACCGACGCATGCTGCGATAGAGAGTGCGCCATGTTTTTCATGGGCTCCTAACTTGAGGAGCGCCATACGTCGCCGAAAAATAGGTTTTGGAGGAAACTAAAAGTGTCTAGTAATACACCCGATGACCAATTCCATGACTTGAGTCTAGTTCGTATGAAGAATATTTCAGCGCTAAAATGAAACTCTGACGATATTGGGTTAAGGAGCCCGATCATTCCGAAATAGTTTCAGCCAAAATAAGGTATACCTCTATCGTAGCACGCATCGTACCTGATACGGGTAGTGCACCGTAGGATAGCCGGCCCATGTATTCCGCTCACAAGAATAGCGATACACTGGTACCCCGTAAGCAAGGGCCGATATGTACCGCAGCATATGAGTCATGGTTTTTGTTTATTTTTGGCGGATCGCGTAACGATGCCAGAAACGCGAACAGTCTCGGCGGGTCTGCTCGTCTAACAGTTGTTGCTGTTGTTGTTGTTGTTGTTGATGTTGTTGTTGTTGTTGTTTCTATAAATAGTTTTTGCAAGGCATCCGTCCGCTAGAAGGTTTGTAGCGCTTGAAAAGGTTTTTCTGCCCTTCCTCCTATGGCACGTGAAATAAAAAGGCGTCATTTAAAGGGGGCTAGCTGTATGCGTGTGTTCTCCTTGTGTTTTCCTCGCCGACCGTGTGTTAAAAGGAAGTTTACTATGTACCGATGCCTCGTAGGCACGCCAAGTTCCCCGAAACGCCCCGACTCGCTGACTGCACGTAAGGTTTGACGGGCATTAATCGCGACGTTTCCGACGGCGGACTTGATGCAGCCAAATATCATGGACAGCTATAATAATATAATACAAGGCCGCCGATCAAGTCACGTACTCTGACGGGGGGCCATAGTAAATAGGACCAAATTTTGTTAGTAAAAATGGGGAAATATATAGCTTTTTGTGTTTACCGTAGGTCCTATTTACTATGGTCCCCCGTTATAGTTTGCCTCAGCAGTAGCCCGGTCCTGCTTCCTGGGACCGATGCTGTACTGTACTATAATCAAGTCACTTTTTTTTCCGACAGTTTTTTCACCCTTTTAGGGTATGCGCCTTGAAGCGCCTAAGGAGGTACTTGTGTATCGATCATGTATCAACCGCCAACCCTGCCCCGTATTAAAAACCGTTTTTGTTTTTCAAAGGATCGAGTAACGGTATATAGTCTACGACAGGGTGTATGTAACCCACCGCCTTAATCTGGCTCTGATGTTCTTATGGCACCAGGCACCAAGCACCAGGCACCAGGCACCCCCTGCACCGTCTGCATGGTGATGTCATCCGCACAATGCATAGTGATGCTAAAAACACGCTGTCTCTGTACCCACCACGGACTTGGTATCAGGTATTGAAGGCAAGAGCGCTTCTTCCATTCATTTGAATAATTATTGGGAAGATTTCATAGGCTCCACCCTCGATCTGTCCCGCGCATTGTGTTCGTCGCCTTTTTCGATGTTTCTCTTGCGCGGCACACATCGGCGCAGCCCTCGTCGAGCAGCTCGACGCCCGGGATGAGGGATGGCCCGGTCATGAGAAAGACATACCACTCTGTCCCGAAATATAAGAACCTTTTGTATTGAATATTAATGTAGAAAAGGTGCTTATATGTAGGGGTATTGAATGCTCCTCCAGCCAACAATACCGGCACTATGGCGGCAAACCGGCACTATTCCGTGCACACTATCAGTGCTATAACGGGGGACCATATTACTAAATAGTAACACTCTGTCCCTAAATATAAGCAACTTTTACACGGTAATATTAAATAAAACCGGTGCTTATATTTAGGGACAGAGTAGTAGTAAATAGGACCAAATAGTGTTAACACACACAGGTAAATCTAGCGATTTTGTTTGTGTTTAACATGGGTCCTATTTACTCATAGGTCCCCCGTTATAGCACGCAATGGCGAATCCCTGCTGGAACTGGGCTTGAGCTGGAGCTTGGGTCGGGGCTGGGGCTTGGGCTGGGGCTCGACCTTTGACTTTGGCTGGGGCTTGGGTCGGGGCTAGGACCGAGGCGGAGGCTGCGGCTGGACATGTGGCTCGGACTGGAGCTGGGGCTTGCCTCGGGAACCGGGGCTGAGGCTGGGGGTCGGGGCTGGGACGTAGGCTAGGGCTGGGCCTGGGGCTAGGGCTGTTGGGGCCTATACTGGAGCCGGGGGCAGATATTATATTCTTGGCATCGGCCGGTCGAGTCGGTAAGTCTATCGACACTCCTTCCTTTTTCGTGCGTTTTTGGTTATATACTTTGTATATGGGCCGCATCGATGTTTCGCGTCACATTTTTGGTAGTGCTTCTGCCTCCTTTTTCGCGCGAGGCGGTGAAAGTTTCTTGACTTCGTTGATGAGTAAATAGCACCGGGCACCACAACCAAGCCCTCGACTTGTACGTACAGTACGTGTTTTATTTTCCTTTTTTTTTTGAGCCTCTGGACCAAACCGCGCGGTGGCAGGGAGTCACCTTCTGCGAGTTTCCTCTCGAGACGATGTTTTTTTTTTGTTGCTGTCTACTGTCGACCAAAGTTGGCATCACCATCGATACATGCTGTTATTTGATCAAGACGGTTTCCGTTTTTTTTTTCCTTCTAAGGTGTGTTTTTCTTGAAAGCTGTAGGATGCATCGCTTCGCTTGGTGAAAATATGTTACTCCAACCATCTACCGTACGTATATTGGGTGATAGACGAACTGGAGGCAGCACCGAGGCTAAAAGAAGACGAAAGGGCAGATCAAAATGGAAGCTAAAAGACAGCTAAAAGACTTGCGCTAAACATCATCACGTGCCGCCATTCCAAAGCAGTGGGAATCCAGCTTGGATGATACCTGGTACTGCTAAAGGAGTAGAATCTACGCTCAGGACAGCCAATGTTCGTCTCAACGCACAATAGAAATCGACTACGTTAACGTCAGTGGTGCGTTCGCAATCCGTCACAACCCATGGTCTGTGCCTCATTTTCGAAAGAAAAAGCAGAGGGTCTCGATAAAAGACAATGCGACCCTTCTACTCGTGCCAACAGCAGTATCTATAACAGACTCCACTTTTTTTTGCCTTGTGATACCTCAGCGCACAATTGAAACGCATGCTGTACGGTAGAGGTGTAGAGGTGCTGCATGATTTTTTCTGAGAGTGGCCCCTTGAGTCTACAGTAGCACTTCACCCAAAAACTGGTTTTGGAAGAAAACAGCAGTGCTACAGTATGTACCCAACGAACAACACCCAAGGCTTAATAAGTGTAAAATGAAAATTATTGCAACACAAAGAAAGACGAAACACCGACGATTTTCCCTTAAGAACTGGTCCCACGAATTTGGAGACAAACTACTTGGAATTAGTGTGGGACATTTTTTTTCCGTTAAGAATGGGTTAAGGAGCCCGATCATTCAGGAAGCGTTTCAGCCAAAAAACGGTGCATTATCTCCTCTATTATCGTAGCATGCGACAAGAGCACACCAGAAGCTGAGAGGCAAGGCTCCGGCCGATGCTACATAAAATATGCTGTGAGCGTGCGTCCGCTATCTCGATTGCTCCCGAAAACATCGCTTGAATCGACAGACCGGGGGGGAAAGTAACACGCGAACGAGATTAAATATCTTCAAGTTTTGGTCAGCTTCAGGAACACGCGTTTCACCTTCCATCAAAAACGGGTAACAAATGTGTTACAAGTTCGCCTTATCTAAAGCAAGAACAGGGTGAACAGGCACGATTTCGAGTATAGAACGCATGTGGCGTGAATATTGGAGCGAACACTGGGGGGAATCATGAACTTTGCGGTGCACATCGCTTGTATGTTGCTGCTGCTATTATGCATACAATGTACCGCTTTGTTCCGAAATATAAGGAATATTTATATATAAACATTGCATACAAAATGATGCTTCTATTTAGGGACTTAGTGGCTTGAAACTATATGTTTTCGTGCCACGGAAATTTTCGCTTTTGTTGGTTTCTCGTCTCACGGCGTAAAAAAAAGGGGGGGGGGGGGACTCGCGAGAGCGATGAAGGCAGCAAAACGTACGTAGGCCTTCCAGGCGCTCTCGCATGGTAGAGAGGCAGTGAACACAAACCAATAGCACGTAAAAAAAACAAAATGAACATGAAAAAGGTAACGTACAATGCATCTCAAAATATTACCCTATTTAGCATCGCAAACACAAAATTACCGCCCCCCCCCCCCTGCTTGCTGCGACACGTTGTTGGCACTATGCAGAGCCCAGCTGCTGCGTACGGCGACAATACTAGCCTCTTATTATACACATGCGGCGTACGCATGAACATACCATATATTTGTACACGCAGGCGCACGCCCTAATGATGACAGATATACCAGGCCATCAATCTCTCAACGCCCGTCTTCCCGATGGTGGGAGGCATTGATGTCGTGGCTACTCTTCACCCGCTATCGCCGGACGTGTAACGACCCGACCCAACGATCCGACCCGACGTCCGTGAAAACATCAGCAAACAGAGAGATAACAAGAAAGAAAAAAAAAACATTCTACCGATACTTCTACCAGTACTTATATCAATATTATAGTAGATTCTGCTACAGTAAAAGATACAGACGGGTTGCAAAGCCGTACCATACGTCCAACTCCTACGTGAACAGCGAACCACCAGTGGTTGGAAACCCTGTCCGTGTATAGTTGCCTAGCATGGCATCCCTCGCCTGCCCACCTCACCATGGAGACGTCATTGGCGCCCTCTACCCTCTATAGCCGTGGCCGCAATTGGCGTTACCCCCCGCACCACATGCCGCAAGTTCGGCACGAACGGGTGCAAAAAGCAGACCCGACCCGACAAAAACATCCCACACTTATATATATACCCTCCCACCAATTAAAACTCCTTGTCGTATCTTCGTATACGTGTACTCCACCCCGCTACGAATCATAATTGATAAAAAATGAAGGTTTGATCCGTCCTCGTCCTTCCTGCTGAACAAGGCGGCGGTGGAAAACCTGCCCCTCCTGTCTATGAAAGAGTGTGCTGCTGCGTCGCTGCAGTGCAATCTTCACGGCGATGGCTAGTAACAACCAAAACCTATTGGGCACCAGCCACGTTGCGTCTGACCGGCTTATATTTTCTAGCCTAAATCGTTTGCTACAAAAACCGCTTCTACGGCTGGGCTGGCTATGCTAGCTTGCTGTTCTTGTACCGTGTTTACGCTCACGGAAGAGGCGGCGAGCAAAGGGCGAAACTTTGGACAACTCGTGCTAAAAACAAATCGGAGCTGCAAAAACATGGCAACATCCCGCCCCCATCACCCCTCTCGCTCAGCGTCCAGACTGGTGCTACGGTAGGGGGGTCATGTATGGGTGCTTGTTTTTCACCTGCACAGAGCCACTCGGCCGAGTGCCTGCTTTACTGCGTTGTACTCTTAACGTTTTTTTTTTTTTTTGTAGTTCTATATGCACCGCCATTGGAGGTTTTGTTACATAACGCGAAAAAACTTTGTTTTTGTCCAATTTTCAGGTAGATTCGGAGCCACTCTTGTCCGAGTGGCCAAAACCCGGTAGTGAAAATGTGGAGACCCCCCCTATCGTAGCACCAGTCGCCACTGGTACTCTAAATATTAAATAGTACTCTAGTAGTACTCTACACATCATGCATTCGAGCTGTGAAGATGACAGCTCTCGTTCATCCTGCGGGGTTAACATTATACGTTTGTCGTTACTCATACTAATAATATACTTCACGACCATTGTACAAGGCACTACTCTGGACGGAAATGTAAGGACCGTTGCGGTTTACATGTGAAAGACTAAACGGTCCTTGTATTTCCGTCCATAGTAGTATAGTGGTACATTGTTTTACTGAAACATCGCCAAGGGGCTGAGGTCTGTACCTAGCGGAACCTCCCCCTATACACTACCAGTTATTACGGGGGACCACAGTAAATGGGACCAAATATTGTTACTACAAATAGGGAAATATAAAGGTTTTTGTGCTAACCGTAGGTCCTATTTACTATGGGTCCCCGTAGTAGGGACCCCTCTCCCATACACTGCAGCCCCTAAAAATAAAACTACCGCGGCTGTAGGTACACTTGTGCGGTCGATGGCATCGTTGGTGACCTCTGTAGCAAGCAAGCAGGGACAAGCAGGCAGGCAGGCAGGCAAGCAGGGACAAGCAGGCAGGAAGACAGCAACGAGGCGATAAAAAAGGACACAATGTCAGCAGTAATTCCTATTTTCAACTTGTCCTGATACATCATAAACTTCAAGCGGGGGGGGGGGGGTCTCGACCGTGGGAAGAAAAAAAAAAAGAAAAGGTTTTCTCGTTTCCATGATATTTGCGTTCGTTTCGCCGAAACCCGGACGGTGGTGGGAGGGCTGCGGTAGAGACCAACTGCGACCGGTAAACGGTGACGTGGCTTAGCGGTAACAAGTGTGTCGACGGCAGCACGGACCACCGCGGTTACCGTACACCGCCATTTCGTAAGGAAAAATACACCCTGCGCGCAACTACGAGTAAGTCATTCTAGTGTCTTGCGTGCAGAGTCAGGATATATATATATATATATATATATGTACCAGGTATACTTCAGTATGGTTGATACAGAGCGGTGTGAACTCGTACCACTCTGTCCCTGAATATAAGCACCATTTTTATCGAATATATATGTATAAAAGGTGCTTATATTTCGGTACAGAGTGATTACTATTATTACGGGGGGGGGCATAGAAAATAGGGACCAAATAGTGTTGCGTAGTAAAAACAGGGAAACATGTAGGTTTTTTGTGTGTGTGTGTGTGCCGTAGGGTCCCCTACATTTACCAAGGTCCCCCGTGACAGAAAAAAAAAAAAAAAACTTCTTGCACTATTTAATAGAGTAAGCGGGACATACTAGTTGCCGTTGTCGGGTAGAACGTGTACCGGAACCTGGTAGCACGTCGTGTTGAGAGAAAACGGCTGAAAAAAAAAAGTAACTTGGCGAGTTAGTCGACCGCCGATGTTCGGTTTCTTGAAAAAAAAATAAGCACTTGAGCTAGGAACAAAAACAATACACGGAACTATATACCTGGTGTACACCTTGGCATTTCACTCACGCGCCAAAAGTCACTACGGTACGTACGCACTGCGTTCTGTCTCTGTGCGCGTACGCCAAGGTCTCTCTACATTACAAAAGAACGCCCCGATTTTCAACACGGTAACTAAGGGAGTTGGAAATCCCTCCCCTCCATCCCCTCTGTGATCAAACGTTTTAGTAATATACCCGTGGTAGGTTTTAGAAGTAGGCTTATATTTCCCCGATCTCCGTCCAAAAAATATACCCGGTAAAAGGTTAAGGTTTTACTGTGTGGGCTCCTTCTCGGTGTTGGCGAGAAAATAGCGATTTTTGTGTTTCCTTACGCAAAACAATGCGCGTCAAGGTGTAACCAGACTCAGTACGGAATATTGCACCATGGGTACCCCGAGTTAAGAAAGCCCCGAGTTAAGAAAGTCCGAGGTAAGAAATCCGCGTTAATACATCCCGAGTTAATAAATCCGGAGTTAAGGGCATTCGGGAGTTAAAAGCGGTCAAATAGGCATATCCCGCCTACAACTAAAACCTACCAGGTACATATTTCCCCACTACAGATAAGAGCAGCTGTGTAGCTAAGAGCACCTGTTTTAGCTTGTCACGATGCGCTCCTAAACTCGGGATACCCCCTGTAGTCCATGCGACGTACGGGAGTTTCTCCCCCACCTGCTATATAGTGGACTATTGGTAGAGCTGTGTGGCTATATATATAGCTTGAGATCGGCGAGATTGACAAAAACGAAAAAACGGATTATGATAAAAGCTCAAAAACATAACCCTGCTCGAAAACGACGTGAGGCCGTGGATGGCTTGCCCACAACTCACAACAGCGACCAAAAGTCTCTATTAATAGTATGTCCTGTGTGAGAGGGGGGGAGTTATACCCTGAAATAGTCCGTCGTCGGCAGGGCAGAAATGGTGGAATCGCGGTTTCGGTACGTTTATCTTGCCAAAAAAGTCGAAATCAGCGTCGATGTTGATTTTTGTATTACCCAAGCACCGCCCGAAAGACCTGCAGCCCCTAGAGGCAAGCAGTTCGTAGGGGGGTTCTTTCTGCTGGTGTGGTGATTGCCACAATATAGCAATGCCACATCCTGGTCACAGCTGAAACATGTCGAGTTTAGTGTCCACGCCACATACCCCTCGCTTCTGACACGGCTCGAAATGCAGACGTGTAAAAAACTGTGTTTTTTCCTGTTCCTCCGCGCGTTCCCACGGGACTGTTACCAAAAAGTATTTTTTTATTTTTTACTTTAATCCACGACCCGATGATCAACTTAAAATAAGAGAAACTTAGCACCTATCAGGTATGAAACACGCCTCAGCACTACCAGGTCCAAAACTTCCTGCTCCGACCCTCAGGCTTTATCCGGTCGGTAATGGAAGATAGCAGATTGTATTTACATTTTCCATTTAGTGTTTGAGGAGACACCTCGATACCGGTCTAGACGATACTGAAATATGGTCGTGGTCTGCTTTATAGTATTGTTAGGCAACGAGATACCTCTCGGAACGTTTGGTAACGAGTACTGGGACATCTTAGTGAGGCGTGATCAGTGACAAACAAGACGGCAATCAAACGCTGCTACACGACAGTACACGCTGTTGTACGACGGTCATCGCGGTAAACATGACGGGCATCGCGGGACTACGGCGTGAATCGGGGTACTGCTGTGGCGGTAATCACGGTAGCATGGCGAGTAACCGCGTAAAATGCGACAGTTTATTGTGGTGATGTGACGGGTATCGCGGATAGATGCCGGCAATTTCTGGGATGCAACATCAACCGCGGCAATCACAAAATAATGGCGATGGGGCTGGTAAGACATGAGACAATGCGCGAAAGCGCGAAGGTGAAAAATGAAAAACAACAGCAATGACGATCCCAAAGATCACTACAAGGTGAGGGAACAGCCCCATAAAGGCCTGCTCAGGGGCGTTACGACCCCCGACATGCCCCTGGCTTTTCTAGAAGCGGACTTGACATCAGCCCTCCTTATATTACATGGGTGCGACCGGACACAACAAAAAAGTCAGCGCTCACGAAATTGGCTCATCTATCGACGAAAACC
Organism: Saccharina japonica; assembly: GCA_008828725.1. Lineage (NCBI taxonomy): Eukaryota > Phaeophyceae > Laminariales > Laminariaceae > Saccharina > Saccharina japonica. The sequence goes on along the minus strand of MEHQ01000893.1, from coordinate 76,025 downwards.
TGCCTATTCTAACGGACACAGCAGGACACACACGAGAGAGACAAGACGCGAAAAACCCTTCCGGGAGTAGAAACAACAGCAGCAGCAGCAGTGCGTGTGCCCTCTATTTTACAGCAGTAACTATAGCATGTACACAATCAAAGGGGCCCTCTTTTGGCATGCCTGCTGCGCAACGGAGCGCTGACACGCCCAGGACTGTAGCTGAACAACAACCTCTCACAAGCCAAACTCACCAAGCTGACGGGGTGGTATACACGCTGCACAGACCCATGATGAAGCTCTCGCACCCCGGGAAGTACATCTGGACGGCAGTGCGGAAGGCCTTCATATCGGCTTGCTTGACATAGACTGCACCCGGGCATTTACCACTGACCCCCTCCTGTTTCTCGGGGGTCGTGCCTCCACTCCACGAAGCGCGTTTCCGCATCCGCAGCACGTCGAGGATCTTGGCGAAACAGGTCGGGTTGCAGTCGAGCAACCGCCTCCCGCGCTCGTCCTTGTCTTTGTCGGCGGCTGGCCATCTGTCTTCATTGAACATGGCGGCGAGGGCGGAGCGCGGGCAAGCCTGTAGAGTGGAGCGCAGCGTTGTCATCCTCGTCCCACGTACGTTGAGCTCCACGACGGCATCCTGTTCGCCCGCCGCCACGCTTGGGCCGTAGACGGTTTCGAGGGCGCCCACAGCAGCGGACACCCTTGCACCTGCCGCTTCTATCGCCTTTCGGGCACGGTCGAGGACTAACCTCCCCTCCATGAGCGAGCTCGCGATAGACTCGCCAAACGACCGTATGTCGTGGGTTTCCGCCTCGGTCAAGGCGTCTCCACCCGGTTTGGTGGTGTTAGGCGCGGTGGTCGTGGGAGAATCTGGCGTTGAGTACTGGTAGACCTCAACCTCAACGACGTCTTTCCCATACAACGCCAAGAACGGAGAGCCCTTCTCGATATCAAATAATTCGCGTCCAGTCTCCAAGGTGCAACCCGCCGTTGTCCCTCGGAAGGCCGTGAGGAAGCCTGTCCCACCGGCACAGGCGCCATGTGCGTTATTGCATGCGAAAATCACACCCACCCCTTCAGAGTACGGTCTCCACTTGACGGGCTTGCTCGGGTCCTTGCCGGTGGCACTGCCGTCCTTGAGCATGAACAAAAAGGCCTCTGCGGTAATGCGGTAGTGCGGCTTATTTTCAGCGCCGATACCCAAAGGAAGACCAAAGTAGCTCCCGACAACGCTGTCGTCGTCGTTGTCCTTGCCCGATTTCACCCGAACGATGGAGATCGTGTGGGGGCTGTCCTCGTCGACACTGTCAGCAGGTGTAAAAGACTTCGTGTCGAAGCCGTCCCGCGTCGCGCGGTAGGTGAGCGTCATTTGTGCTGTCGAGCCCCCAACCCACTCCCGAATCTTCGCACCAAAAGGAGCGATTTCAAACGGCTCCAATATGGTGCTGCCTACATTCATGTTCACGTATCTTGTATGATGAGTGAGCATAGATTCCGGCAGTCCCATCGCATGTGCGGTGTAGATGAGGCACGGCACTTCGTCAGCAGCCACCGTTGAGCCCGCCGAACCTTCCGGAAACCCCACCGAAACTGCTGCACCCGCGCGGCCACTAGCTCTGAGCGTCGTTTTGGCGATGATGTGTTTGATGCACGTAGGGGACTCGTCGAGCACGATGCGGCCGTCGGCATCTCGGGGGATTCGTTCCTTGCCCCAAACTCCTTCGAGCAAGGCTCCCAGGATTGAATCCTTGAACCCCTCGGTCTCTTCGAGGAGGTGCCAGCACACGGTAACGATTGAACCGCCAACATTCAGCTTGATCACGCCCTCCTCATCGGTTCGAGGTCTGAGCTCGAACTCTGCCATACGCTCGTTGCTTTCAGCACACCTTTCTTCAATCTCCCCCCATGCCTCGTCCATTTCCGCCCTTCTGTGCTGTAGAAGTTGCTCCACCTGCCGGGCGTACTCGTCCGCCGACTTCGGGAAGGCACTCCTCAGCTGTAACCATCCATTCATCATTTGAATCGTAGTGCCACCAGGTACTGCGAGGTACTGCTGCTGCTGCTGCTGCTGCACAGGGTGTTTGGTGTCCTGCTTCGTTGGAGGCCCGCCGTCGAAGTTTAAGTTTGGAAAACAAGGCGTGCTGGAAACCGCTCCCAGATAGTATCACCCCAACCACAACTCCAAGCCTCTGGTACGTAGCCAGTGGGGTCGTGTCTCTCGTTCCTCTGCTGTGCTTTGTGCTTTATGCACGCATACTGCTCAGAAACCTTAACGCCTCTAGAACCAATGGAAACCCTAAAAATGATTTTTTCAAGAACTGAACGAGAGCAGAAAGCGAAAGCAAAGTACCGGCCCACGACAGAAGAAGGGACAGCAACGAGCAAGAAGAAGGGATCCTGAGGCTCCTCCAAGCCCCACTTTTTCAGTGCCACGGCGCCATGGACCCATTGGGGAAGCTTAGGAAGTGAGTCTCTAGGCTCCTCAATAGGCTTTGCAGTACGAGTAGATGGATTCACAGGTGGTACGTATACGAGTGTCGGTAGGAGCTGAAATAGCAGCGTTTCGGAAACTCGCGTTCGCGACAACTACGTACGTACTACGAGCTGGGCCAGCCAAAATATTGTTTTCAAAGCAGATTGGCCATGCCCCGACCAATTCAACGAATTTGGAACTGTAATTTGGACACAGTGTAGATCATGTACTAACCAACACACTTGCCGCCTGCCCCCCTTTTGTTTTTATCCTCGAGAGAGATACGACGATCCAAAAATCGAAAAAAAATGCAAAAGCGATCAAAACTAATTAAATAAAATTATTATAAAAACTAATTGAAAAAAAAAAAACAAAGAGGGCAGGCGGCAGGTATTTTTGCACGTACGGTTCAAAGACGTACATGTCAGAGTAAAACTCTCAAAATTGGTCGGGGCATGGCGGAAATACCATTTTTTCCGTAATTACTTGACTTATATATGGAATCGAGTTTTGGTCATATCTCTTGATGGGTGGAGAATTGGGCAACGAGACTTACATCGATCTTCTCCTTGTGTCTTCAGCATTGTCTCCACCAAATTTCATGTGGATCGAAAATAACATTTTTAATACGAAATTAGAAGGAAAAAAATGTTGTTATCGAGTTTTCGCGGATATCTCGGCGAGATCGACTCAAGAAAAAATATGTATACGAGTATAACTTTTCATATGCCGTTTTTTTTTGCATAAGCACTGGTATGTCAGGGTTGGCGCTTCAAATTTGTGTAGCCTAATTCGCAGTGGTTCACGAGATTCGACTTTAGGAAGCTTTGTACGTTTCTTGGCTGGCCCAGCTCGTACGTGTAGCAGATCTCGCACACACTGCTTTTGCTCAAAGACAGCCACCGAAGCAGCAGCAGCAGCAGGAGGAGGAGGAGGAGGAGGAGGAGGGGGAGGAGGAGAAGAAGCAGCACAGCATTACAGCAGTACAGCAGCAGTAGCAGCAAGGACAGCAGTCAGCAGCAGCAGTAGCAGCAGCAGCAAGCAGCAGCAAGCAGCAGCCTCTCTCGAAAACCAGCAGCTAAAACACTGCTGTTGTCGTTTCTGTGATACCTGAAATTCGGGTAGTCTCCACCCAAACACGAAGTCCCAGCGCGAGTACAAAACATTGCTGGTCTGTGCCTTGCTGTGAGGCTCCGATCCCCTACCCGAGGAACCTACGAGTAGTGCTTCGATCTCTGAATGTGATTTCGGGTTTCCACAAAATTTAAATACCCACAGGAACGACAGGGATCGGAAACTTTCATTTCTTCCCAGGGTACACGATTTTCGACGAAGAATGTTAAAGTAATGATAGTATGGTTGTGGTGTAAATCGAGAGCGTACAACGCCTTCCAAGTCTGCAACGAAAATGTCTGTGCTATCAAGGGCCCCTCCCCGGCCTGATGGCGTTACTGTATATCAACTATTGTCCCAAAAACTGAACTGAAGATTCTGGGAGACGAATGACTGAGTGTTTGTGTAGAAGGGCACGGAAAACATTTTGTGCCCATCGGGTGCCCATTTCGTTGGGTTTGCAAGGAGCGAAGCCGAAGTCGAAAGGGGTCACTCGAGGCAGCAGTGCGGCGAGATCAGACCAGCGATCTCCGGCGCACAGCTGCCTCGACAAAGGATATGGGTTTGACCCGTTGCCGGTCGAGAAAATGTAAGTGTGCCGTGGGTGGTTGCTGGCGCGCCTCGCATCGGCCCCGAAGCATGCCAGAGCAGGCTGTTACATCGGATTCACCGCTACAGCTACGAGATGGACCGCAGACATGGGCGCACGAGTAAGAATCGCACGAGTAAGCAATGACTCTGCGGGTTTGGAGGGAGCGGGACGCCAACGACGCAGCGAAGCTGTGCCTCACTACCAAGGCGGGTGGCCTGATGGCGTTACTGTGCATCAATACCCCAGGTGCCCAGGTGAGAACCGAGAGTTGGCCTTCTTTGTGTTGATGTACAATACAGACAGTACGCGACAGCAGTTAAGAAAGTGGGTGTTAAGAATTTAAGCCTAATTTGTTTTTTTAAGAAATTACAACTACTTACCTGATATATGAGCATTTGTGCTATACGTAACGTACACTCGACGAGGAAATAAGAAACGAAAATCGGGAAGACCGTGCAAGGGGGTAGGCCGCTACGTACGAATCTTCAAAAATACCTGGTACACTGCAGCCCAGAATGATAAGAAACTGCCCGGTCACCTCCCAAGGTCGCACTAGGCACGCAACAAAGTTGCCTCCCCTCCAAAACCGACCTCACTGCTGTCTGTCGAACAATCGATTTATGAAAGCCCCAAACAAAACGAACCCCCCGTCTCACAAAGCTCCCCTCTCCCAGCTCCTAGCCAACATATTCATACTGCAATGCCCTTTAAACAAAAAATGTCCTTGTGATGCAGCGGAGGATAGCAGCAATGCCTTGACCTGCACTGCGTCGTGGCGGTCGGTTTTTGTTGGTGTGGGCCCGCGGCAATGGGCTTATTTAAAGGCTTTCGGGACCCGACTGCACCACAGTTGGCCTGAACCCCCCCCCTGTATAATGTGGGCGTCAATGAACCCATTCGGAGACATCGAACAACGTACTCGTATTATACCATACCAGTACATATCATAGTTGAAAGGGTTGTCTGCACCTCATGGGGTTTGCTACACAGCAGTTCACTGTCTCCACGGGGAAATCGTTTACGCCCACACAACGCGGGGGGGGGGGGGTCCCGGCCGCCTGTGACTCGTTGCGTTGAAAGTTGATCGCTGGATTCTTCAGCGCCGGTACGAGCTACTGCTCAATAGGCTTGCCATCAAGGGCCGTCCTTTTAGTGCGGGTGGTTTGGAAGACTTTCGCTTGCCGTTGTCGCTCAAGCGCATGGATGGTACGGTAGTGAGACCAGCGTGGTTTGAGTTGACCACTTGCTAGAGTCAGGAGCGGGCTACATATTTGTATCGCTATCGTGTGCACCTTCAACAGGACCAAAGCATACGTAGTTTTAATCTTCCACTCGCAGGGGGGTGCGTGGGTTTTGCTAGAGCCTAACGAGGGTGAAGAGAAGACGGAGGGTGCAGTTGGAGGAGGCGGGTAGAACAGCCAGTTGGGGGGTTGGGCAGGAGGAGGAAGACCCCCAGTGAGAAGTGGGGGGAGGACTTTCACCACTACTGTTACACCCACCTCCATTTTGTTTTGAACTCACCTCCACTGTTGTACCCACCACTGTTACACCCACCTCCCGTTTGTTTCGAACCAACTTGATGCCAGTATGTGCCATTCGTCTCTCTTCTGTGCTTGCGGTTGTGTTTTTCTGTGTTTTCGGTTACGCTGTTTTGAACAAAATACTCATACTTAATACAGGTGTCGAAGGATGGCTTCGAGCGGATGGGGTTCGAGTATGCCAAACGTATGAGGCAGGACGAGCTGGACAAATGACGGAACGCATCAGTAAGTCTAGAGTTCACGGGGCGAGTCTGGGATCAACCGTGATTATCCTCAACCCTTGGCGAGGGTCGGAGCCGCTGCTGGGGTTGCGAGGGTGGAGGATCAACCAGGTGCGCCTCCCGCAACCTCTTCGGCAAGACTGCTTAGCGGTGGCTGAGACGAGCAGGACAGGCAGCAGTGCGGTTGGGGGGGGCGTCGGCGGCGAAGCCCCTCCTACGGTGAACTTGGGTGGGGCACGGATGAAGTATGCGAGGCCCTGACCGTCGAGTTCCAGCGGCCCCTCACCCTCACCCCTCGAAGCCCCGAAGGGATCGCTTTGCTCAGTCGCTTTCGAAAGCGCAGAGGTGTCACGAAAAGGACGTGCCCGCGGCGGCTGTACAGCTATACAACACCGCGTTCTTTGTTGAACAGTTCTTGGGCGAGGCGGCGGCGGGGACGGGGGTGGAAGCCGGAGCTGAGACTGGGACGGGGGTGGACGCGGGGGTAGGAGCTGCTACAGGGGTGGGAGTAGGGGCTGGTGCGGGGGCGGGGGCGGTGGCGGTGGCGGTAGCCGGGGTAGATTTAGTCCAGTCTGCCCGACCCCATGGGTGGTATTGCAGCTATTAATAGTAGAGGAAAACACAGTTTAGAGGGTTCGAGGTCCATCTAAACCTACTTATAGTACCAGGTAGTATGTATTATCTGGTACGCTGTACGAGTCGCTTGTTTTGTCGAAAAATGATCTGCATTTTGTCGCATGGCAAACATAAAAAAAACACGCCATATTAATAATGGTTGTAAATAGTATATTATGATGGGGCATGCCAACGCCAACGGAGCGCATTGAAGGAGACCATTTTTAACCTTCGGCTAAGAAGCCTCTCCATGGCGGTGTGTGTGTCCGGCTTACTGCTACAACATCAGTACTACGAGCATACCAAAAAAGGGTACCAGGTACGTAGTACGGAACACCTACAGGAAGGCTGGCCCCAGTCTAGACTTGATTATTTCTCGAGAATGGATGCGTTCTACACGAACTTCAGTATAATTAATTGCATAGTGCTCGTTTTCTTAGACTGCGCCTTCTTAATTGTAGAGCGTTGCAGGATGACTACTACTACTTCCTGCTGTATGCGGAGTTGCAGCTGGTTGTGAGGCGCACATACAGCAACGCCGACTACTCTACGTACTACGTACTTGCAACTACGAGCGTATTACCTGGCAGAATACAGCAGTACAGGACAGACATTTGCATTTTGAGAAAACGAGCAGTAGAAAGGCAGGCTGAGAGATACAGGAAAATAAGAAATTCCGGAGGCTTTGAACTCTATTGAACAAGCAGCAGTAACGCCGACTACTCGACATATTTACAACTACTGTAGTATCTGGTACAATACAGCAGTACAGGACACATATATATATATTTGTATTTTAAGAAAACGAGCAATAAGAAGGCAGGCTGAGACATGCAGGAAAATAAGAAATTCTGGAGGCTTTGTACTGAAGTGAACAAACAGCAGTAACGCCGACTATTCAACATATGTACAACTACTGCTGTAGTATCTGGTATAATACAGCAGTATAGGACAGACACTTGTATTTTAAGAAAACGAGCGATAAGAAGGCACAGGCTGAGGCTCACAGGAACATAAGAAATTGAGGAGGCTGTATACTGAAGTTAGGCTAGAAAAAAATGCTGTTTCTTAATAAACTGGTACGTATGTCAGTCAGCCAGTCTTGCGATACGTACCTCGTACGCAGCGAGAGTCAGTCAGTCTTGCTGCGTGCTAGCTGCATATCGCAAGCACACACACACTAAACACAGTGAGGGCAGACCGAGTGTCATGAAGTGTGGCAGTTGAGGGCTATTTGTTTCGGTATTGGTATCATACGTACATGTACGGCGCTAGGCCATCAGATATCTGCTGCTGTGATTTAGGAATTTTGCAATGTTTCTAACTTTCAGCGATTACAAAAAACAATCGATGGAGAAATTATAAGTGTCATATTAAACTCAAAAGGGCAAATGGGCACGGTGCCCTTTTGTGTACATTGCCCTTTTTTTACTTGATAAAAGGCCGGCTCTTATGGGATCGGAATCCAGAAATGATTTTTCAACACCTTCGCAGGCTTTTTCCCCCGGGGACGCTAAAAAATGTCCCCTATTATCTCAACGAGCCCTTAGTCAATTTTCGAGAGGGATCTAGTGATATTGGCCGATTTAGCAGGCTCGAATTTCCAATGGATGGCCAACTCAAAGGCCAGTAGGCCCTGTTTCGATTATTTTATCGAAACCGGGTAAAATATACGAAACAGGCGGCCTGTTTCGATTTTTTTATCGAAACAGGATGAAAACATCGAAACAGGGTCCGTTGGCCATCCGTTGGAATTTCGAGCCTGCAAAGCCGGCCAATACCACTAGATTCCTCTCGAAAATTGACCAATGGCTCGTTGAGATAGGAGGGGACGTTTTTTAGCGTCCCCGGGAGAAAAAGCCTGCGAAGGTGTTGAAAACTCCTGTTTTGGATTCCGATCCCATAAGAGTCGGCCTAAACAGGGGGAAAAAAAATCAGTGACCAATTCACCCCCTCCCCAACGAGGAACACAAAACCTAAAAACAAAACTTTAAAACGAACATGGTGTACAAACGCAGAATACGCGTGAAAAACAAAAGCGAAAAACGAAAGCGAAAACGAGTCAACGGTCAAGGTGGAAGAGCGGCAGGAATGCACCACCCAGCTGCGGTAGAGGCGACGCCCAGCCCTGAAAAAAGAGGAGAGTGGGCCCACATGACTAGCCGACCATACTCTGCTGCTGCAATGGCGCCCGTAGCCTGGAGCGCGAGATCTGCGCTGGATAAAGTACGGGTGCTGTGCAAAACGTTTCACTGCTTGCTACAACAGATGCTTTTTGAATGTACAGCAGCACGCAATTCGACTTGGACCGCCCCATGATCCACGGTTTTGGCTACGGCGTTGAACACTGCATTGCCTAGCACCAGCGGCATGATGTTCGCGCATTGTCTGCTCTCTGTCTTCTGGCTGTCCAGTCTACGGGGCGTTCGCAACTGTGGTTGTCGCCATGATCTCCGTTCTCGTTGGGCTGTTCGTTCTTCGTGTTTTGTTCTTAGGGAAAATTTAATCGATTTTCGATTAAACAAAACCGAAGAGCAAAAATATCCCATCACGGTTTCCTGGGTCTCTTTTTTTTCTGTATTGCCAATCAGAGGGGTGTATCTTCCTATTTCAATTTAGGTTTTGTTTTTAGGCTTCGTTTTTAGGGTCAAAACGCTCCGTTTGTACGGGCCCTCATGTAATCCTTTTCCATTTTTTTTCTTTTTTATATACCACTCTTCAAAAAAACAAAATCCGAGTTTATCCGCGATAGTTCTTGCTCGAACTTTCCCAGAAAGTTATAATATTTGTTTGCGAAAAATAGTACTCGAAATAATTTGCAAGAAAATTCTTGAATTTTTCAAGGGCTTGTAATGGGCTGACGCTGATGGGCCGGCCCGGCCCATCAATTTTCGATATGGTGGGCCGCACCAAATTTTCAGAGAGTTGGCCGCGGCCCGGCCCAGCCCGTCACATTTTCAAACATTCACGGCCCGGCTATTTATATACCAGGTAGCATTTACTGTAGTATGATAGGTTTTACTTAAAATAGTATGTTTGGTTTAGGACTACAGTGTGCTAGCTCCTCCATAGTCGGGTTGCACCAACAACCTTCTTGAAAGCCACGATTCGGATGACTTGCTAATAGTATTGAGCTCCCCATGCGAGAAGCTCAGAAAGTAAGCCGCCAGCCCTCTAAGGTGGCATTGCTCCCCCGGAAATACGCATTATTACGGGGGGGGGGCATGGTTATCAGAACCAACTATAGTGTGTAAAACATAGGGGGGACACCTGGTTTTTGTGTTCCATCGTGGGTCCTGATTAGTCTTACTACTACATTAGCCCACCCTGTAATGAGAGGTGTGCGTACACGAGTATACCCTCTCTAGCCACAAAACACTGTTGTTGACAGCCATTCTCGAAGAAGAACGCGACGCCCGCCGAATCGAATCAACACGTGTGCTTCCGTCTACGAGTACGGCCCGTCCTGTTTTTTTTTCTCGGTTGCATCCGAACGCACGACCATGTGCGCGACGTTTCCTTAAGGGCGAGGTGAGCTGGTCCTGCTTAACCCCTGTATTTGGGGACAAACTACTTGAAAATTGTGTGTGTGCGTGTGTGTGCGTGTGTGTGTCTGTGTGTTGTGTTTTGTTTCGTTTTTTTAGTTCTGAATGGGTTACAAGGGCGGTGTCCTGTCCGTTCATTTTTTCACCCGATCTGCGTTGCACTGTATTTTGTAAGATATGCCGGTATCATAGGCCCTACATACTACAGTAACCTCTTTTCTCAGCGGGAGAGGTAGTCGGCCAGTTTCGACTAACTACAGTAGATTTCTAGACTTCGGAGATATACGTACGTAGCGCGTTCCGGGGTCGATCACGGACATTACGGAAGGAGTTATGGGTGTGTGGAGGCCTGTATGTGAACTGCGCTAACGACCCAAAAAAACGACCCCCAAGACCACAGTAGTAGTAGAGACCGCTGCTCGCGCCAGATGCCGGAACTCAAGTATCATGCGGTCGCCGCGCTGAAACCGGTTGCTGGAAACGAGCGGAAGAGCGGTGCAACCGCTCTCTTTTGTTGGTGGGCAGTCCAAGTCCAGTCCGTGCGGCGCATCGTCAAGCAAGGTTCAGGTTCAGAGAAATATCTGCCCTTGTTGCCGGTGCGCAGATCACGAAAAAATGTGTTTTGTGCCGTGGACGCGTGCTGCGGTATATATAGAGGAGGTGGGTGCCCACCATGTTTTTTTTTCTGCCTTATAAGGGTGGTCACTTGAAGGAGCTGTATACATCATCACCCCGAAAAAAAACTAGTGTGGAGGGAAAAAAAAAGCAATATATCTGATGAACACTCCCATGGCCCAAGTATACAACGGAAACATATTGCAACACAAATAATGAGATTCCGACGAGGTTTGGGCTAAGGGCCCGTATTAACGAGTATAAAATCAATTTAATTTGGAAAAAAAAAAAAAAAAATCGCTTTTCATTGGTCAACACACGCACCAGCACCAATTTTTATGCCCCAAGATCCTAATATTTGGTGCTGGTGCGTGTGTTGACCAATTAAAAGCGGATTTGAATTAAAAAAATCCAAATTGATTTTTTTTCTTCTTCGTTAATACGGGCCCTTAGGGCCCGTATTAACGAGTATAAAATCAATTTAATTTGGAAAAAAAAAAAAATCAAATTCGCTTTTCATTGGTCAACACACGCACCAGCACCCCACAAGATCCTAATATTTGGTGCTGGTGCGTGTGTTGACCAATGAAAAGCGAATTTGATTTTTTTTTTTTTCCAAATTGAATTTATTTTATACTCGTTAATTTGGGCCCTAAGGAGCCCCCGCCATTCAGAAAACGTTTCTGCCAAAAAACGGTATACCTCTTCCTCTATCGTAGCACACGTTTTCCATGCCTACTGTAGACGAAAAACAAAACTACGACGTGAAGAAGCATGATGGTTGGTTGCTATCCTGACACAGCAAGGTCTAAAGTCCTGTGACGTACTCTCTGGTTTTTGGCGTCGGAGGGACGCACCGGTTCGTCCTCTGAGAGATTTCCTGCGCGTCCAACTTCCCCGAGTACAATACAACGCCCTATAAACAAGAAACAATTCCAACGTATAGCTGTACTTTCGATTACCTCTGCACGAAATAAACTCAGCTGTTTCTTAGAGTATGGGTACCGATTTTCACGAGTCGCGCGGCGAGAAATAAACCTCGCTAAGCAAACCTAACCTCCCCATGGCTTACGCAAGACAGCGGCCTTTATAGCCCCTACATGGCACATGGCGGCGCACCACACATTTTTATCTCTGACCGTCGCCCTGCTCGACCTTCGTTCTTGCTTGCAGGGCGGAGAAGCTACCAGTAGAGGTCATGCGAGGACACGTTAGGCGGCGATAGGCGGCAAGCGCAGGGTCGGACGACTGGACGAGAGAGCGTGCTGCGCCAGCAGGATGGGTGAGAAAAAAAACGTAGAGCGCACTATACAGCAACTACAGTAGTTGTGGCGGGGGTACAACGAGGCCTGCAATGATAGGGGTACTGCACCTTTTTTTTTTCCTTATAAGGCAAATGTTTTTCTGAAAGACGGGACTTCTTAACACAAAATCGTCGGAATGCCATTTTTTTTTGTTTGTGATGTTCATTTTTGTTCGTCGGGTCGCACTTTTTTTTTTTTTGCTTGTACGTACGTACGAACCAAAATCAGTTTTTTGGGTGAAATTCGTATAGATCTATACTATAATCAAGTGAAACACCACCCTCAGACAGAAAAAAACAAATCGGTGAACGTACGTATATAGCATGTGCCACACGAACTAAGCGAGAAAACGGGCGCACGACAACACCCACCTCTCTCCCGTGGCCGAATTAAAAAAAAAAAAAAACAAGGGGGGTGAGGTTCATGTACTACATACAGTAGGTATGTACGAGTATGTACATACGAATAGCAACATGTTCGGGAGTATACGACGCTGGCTCAGGGGATTCCGCCAAAAATGTTTTTTGATTTCCGGAATTCACGCGGTGTTTTGTGTTCATCAAGAGACGCTGAAACTTGGCACACACTTTCCGTGGCCTAGTGCCGAGGGATGTATGAAGGGGGGGCGTTTTTTTTTGCTTTTTTTTTGTTCGCCAGTTATCTGGCCACCTGTGTTGCAGTGCCCACAAAACCAAAAAAAAACTCTTGACACAGAGACACTGGAACCACACCTGCCCAGTTTTTTTTTCCTGTAGGACATTCCGTAGTTCTGCTCTAGCGCCGAACTTTACCATTAATCCAATATTTGGCAAGGCATATATGAGCTCCTTGGTGCACTTCCGTGAGTGTGCCAAAGCGACAGCAGTTTCCGCGCCCCCCTTCGATGCGGACCTCGTCGCTGAAAATTGAAAATGTGGTTCCAGGCGCCTGAATTTGTGGATTCCAGTACTATAGCCAAGTGTTTTTTTCCCTGCCGTAGAACGAGCTCGTGCTCGTTCTACAGCAGATTGCTTTTTCGAAAAGTACCTCGTGCTTGTTTTACAGCAGGAAAAAAAACACTTGAATACAGTACTAGAAACCGCATATTCAAGCGACTGGAACCACATTTTCAAACTTCAACGACGAGGTCCGAATCGAAGGAGGCCACGGAATCTGCTGCCGCTTTGGCACACTGACGGGAGTGTACCAAGGAGCTTATATCTGCCTTGCCAAGTTTTGTATTAATCGGAAAGTTCGGAGCTAGGGCAGAATTACGAAAAGTCCTACAGGAAAAACAACTCGGGTAGACGTGGTTCCAGTATCTCTTTGTCAAGAGATTTTATAAAATCGTGTTGTTTTTTGGTGGGCACTGCAACACAGGTGTGGCGTACGAGTGCGTATCAGGCGTTTTTTATTTTAGCATTGAACTTTCTGGAACCTCAGATATCTATCATAGCGGGAAAATACCAAAACTGTTACGGGGTGGGCTAATGTAGTAAACAGAACCTACGGTACACACCAAAACCTATGCGTTTTCCTGTTTTTACCAAGAGTATTTGGTCCTATTTACTATGGTCCCCCGTGATGGCACCCCCTCCGTCGAAACCTCGGGCATATTGGCACAGTAAGTGTGTGCGACGTTTCAGGGTCTAATTTCGAACGCCCAAGCTTTTGTGGGAAAACACGTGATTTTTTGTGTTTACCGTTTGTTCCAATTACTTGGTTTCAGCATAGAAATATTCTTCAGGGAGGTTCATGTTTTACTTGTCAGTTCTTCGAATAAATTGCACGAACGGTTTGACCTGGAACCAGTCCGTCCCGAAAAAAATATGAAAACAACTGGTTTCTTCCTACATACCGAAACGCCTGACTATTTGTTGACCATTTTGAAGGCTTTGCGGTTGGGTTGGGACACAGTTTCTCGCCGCTTGCGCCAGCCCTATGCCCATGCAAAAACAGAAAACGGGCTTCGTATGCCACCCTCTTTTGCTGTTCATTACGATCAGCATGATACCAAACATGTGACATTCGAGTAAAGCTGTTGCATGCGGCATTCGTGGCTGACGCGATTTTTGGGGCGTCTTTTCTTGAACCAGCCTGTATACAGGGCTGCTCTGTCCCGAAATATAAGAACCGTTTTGATGTAATGTTTATGTTCAAAATGTTTTTTTATTGAGGGACAAGAGTGGTATTGAATAGTACCAGTATACTATTTTTACGGGGGAGTGCTCACACAAAATCAGGACCAAATAGGCTTAGTAAAAGTACGGTAATGCTTAACATTTGCGTGTGTGTAATGGGTCCTGATTACTAAGGTCGCCCGTAATATTATTAGTTATACGTAGATACGCGGAGTATTTGTTTTTCTCTTGTTTTTGTACTTGAGATTTATAGTATACCCCCCCCCCCTGTCTGTAGTATATGAAAACAACTTAATGAGCGCCCACATGTTGGAGGTGTCTCTATTAGGGGTTGGAACGGTGCTCCGTCTCGAAAGGGATGCGTGGTCAATGGTCAAATGACCAAGGCAAGCAACACATGAGTACCCCCCCCCCCTTGTCTGAGTCTCGGCGGAGTGAACAGGAGTGTGGTATATATCGTGTCATCGTGTTTTTCGGATACCCTTCAGATACAGTGGCCTTACCGCTGGCTACCATCCTGATTGAGACGTGGACCCTTACCATACCTATACACTCCCTGCCTTCGCCCCCCCCCCCCCCGAAACATTGCGCAAGGCCGACCTCGGACCAAGAAATAGAGCGCAATATGTACATTGAGTCGCGGACACTGGAAGAAGCTAAAGAAGATGCTATCATACAGCAGAGCCAAGGTTAGCAAGATACGACGCAAGGCGTGCGCCCCCACCGCCACCAACTGCTGGTAGGACTCTCGAGATGGGGCTCAAACCTTAGGTTGGGCCTAGGGCCATGGCCGGGGCCAGGACGAGGGCTGGGGCTGGAGCTGGAGCCTTGACTGGAGCCGGGACTTGGGCCCCGGCTGCAGCCTGAGGCTGGAGGCTGGAGACGACCAGGGGTGGGGGCGCGTCGTAGGCTGGGGCTACGGCCGGGTGTGGGGGGCGCGGGCTGGGTCTTAGAGTGAAGGAAGCCGGGGCTGGGACCTGTGCCCGAGCTGCAGCTAGGGTTTTGTGTCTGGGTGGGGTGCGGAGGTTAGGGACTTGGCTGTCAGTTGGGGGCGTTTGCTGGGGCTTAAGGTCGGGGATTTTGCCAGGACTGCCGCTGCGGCTTAGGCTGGGGGCGGGCGGGTTTGGGTCGGGGGGCTGGGGCCTAGACTTGAGACTTGGACTGGGGCTTGCGACGCCTGCCACGGTAGAGATGCACCTGCATAGAGGATATTTTCTGAAGCTCCCCACTTGAGGAGCTCTATATACCTCCATACCTGCAGTAGTCGAAAAACTGATTTTGATTTGTTTTTTAAAACGACCCGATGAACAAATCCCATGGTCTTGGCTTACGGGTACCGTACATCAGATTTTAAAAACAAGGATGATAAATCCGATGATTTTGGATTAAGGGAGCCCCGTCATTCAGAAATAAAATCAGCCAAAACGTGCCTCGTACCTCTAACGTAAGCAAGCGTCTTGCGTTGTGGCTGGGGCTGAGGCTGGGTCTGGGGAGGAGGTGTGGGGCTGTAGCTTGAATTGGAGCCGCGGCTGGGATTGAGTGCTGTGTCGTGTGGTCACAGCCGGGACCGGTGCAGCGCGGAAGGTGTAATATGTACTTATATACGATGGGCAGGGGGCTGAGCTGTTAGAACATTTGAAGTCGAGGGGCGAAGTATTTCTTTAAGACGGGGAATGCCTCCTCCGCATTTTCGGAACCGTCAATATAATCGGATAAAAACAACCCCCCCCCCGGTCTTCCGTAGATTCTACTATTTTTTTGTGTTGGAACATTGTTTTCGGCCTGACACCCCCTGCGCATAAACCAACAGACAAACGGTATATACTTTGAGTATTAACACGCCAAAGGTGTTGTATAGTAGGTTGTTCGTGGTTGGGGGGGGTACAATTAATTAATTTAGCGAAAGAGGGAAAATAATATAATAGGCAACACGCCACACGAGAACCACCGTCACTTGGCGCCGACCGATGCAACCAATGCGCGAAAAACAATTTGCACCCCCCCCCCGCCTCCCCCTATCTATGGCTTCCCCCAAAACACTTGAATCGGCTTCGGGGGGGGTGGAATACGGCGAGGGAATTAATCAGGCACAAATAAAAATGAGTGTGACGATTCCGCACCTTTTCGTCATCTTCGGGAGATTTGACATAATGAGTCGTCTTGACCCGTTCAGAACTGAAAAACGTATCCGACACTAATTCGAAGTGGTTTGTCCCCTAAAACGGGGGACCGATTCTTAAGGGGTTATAAACCAACAGCTGGAAAATGGCCACAATGCCGACTTGATGTTCAAGACCAGGAGCAGAGACCGAATTATCTTGAGCGTAGAATTATGTATGTACGATGCGCGGGTTTATATTTGAGAGTGAGCATTAAGGATCTTCATCTAGATCTCGCGATGCATCGATTGTGGAACTGCTGCTGTTGTCGCTGCTACACTGACTGCGGCTGTAGGCCATTTCATGTTTTTCACGACTCGGAATGCCCCATTGGGGCTGTTTTTGTTGTTGTTGTTGTTGTTTTTCTCCCCTGTGGTCGCACGCCATCGTGCCGACAGTAAAAGCTTGAACTGGAACGCGACACAACGCGGGCCCCCAGAGTGCTCTCAAGTTGAAGAAGGCATCAACCACACGACGAGCGTCGTCTCAGCACGAGAACGCACATAAAACACCACGCGAAAATACATAAACGAAGGAACACGACGAACGATGATTGTTGCTATCGGTTTAGAAAACGCATCTTATATTTTTTTAGCGTCGCGCAAGCACCGAAAGGGTGCCTGTTCGCTATACTACCTTTATCCCCGGTTCACTCGAGCACGCAGAGCCTATATATATGCTATGGCGGAAAGATCTACCCGGAAAGCACATACATTATCTGCGGCTAGCACAAGCGCATACATACATATCCCTCCCTCTGTAAGCGCATTCCATCGACCGCTACGAAGCGACTTCAGATAGCAGCCTAGCAACAACGTGTCAACGCCCGCTCTTCCAATCGAAGGGGGGGTATTTTATCGTGGCAACTCCTCCAACGAAACTCTCACGTGCTGGCCAGCTAACGCCAGACGTTCCACTCCGATCCGATTTTTTTTCATCACGCTCGCCCCCCACTCATCTCATTGTTTTGTCATCCATTCGTGCATGCTCCAGCCACATGCAAGAGAAACACGATGTTAGGTATGGTTTCACCCCCCATCCTTCCTAACGAAGAAATCGGCAAAAAAAAGCCTGCTTCGGTTTATGGAAACCCGTGCGCTGCATCGATCCAGTACACTTTTCACATCGGATTCAAGCCAATAGACAACACCACCACCACCACCACCACCAACAACAACAGCAACAACAACAGCAACAGCAACAAGCATATCAGCCACGCGTGTATGGCCGACTTAAGAGTGTTTTGCGCAAAATTATTTTTTAGAAAAACAGACATCATACGTCGCATACTTTGAAGTATGTACGTACTCGTACGTACTGTAGTTCAAAAAAAGAAAAAGAAAAAAATTAGCCTGCTGTACTATTAACAGTACCGTTTCACCCCCTTAGATGAACCGGCGAGCACAGGCGACCTTGGGCAAGTGCTTGCACTACTGTACGTAGCCTTTGCAACAAAAAACTCTCGGCTCTCCCCCCCCACCGCCATTCACTCAGCGCTACTCCACAAAGCACAACACTACGTACGGCTCTACCACGGTCCACGGTCCTATTACAACTCGATAGCAGGAATCTCTCGAGGGGCGAGCTGTTCACTTGTTGCATTGCTTTGCGAAATAGGAAGCACATCCTGGTGGGATCAAGGTACGGGCAAATAGACCCAACCCAACCCCTAACCGTAACCCTGAAACCCAAACCGGACCCAAAACGGACCAGAAACGGGCGAGAAACGCGGCTGCGCCGCTTTTGTATCTAGCGAGAAAATTACGAGAGCATTCCGAACACGGACCACGATTCCAAAATGCGGAACACAGTTTGGCCAATTTTTAAGACAAAATCACCCCTTAAATATCCTTGCTAACGGGTTGTAAAATCTACTCGGGCCGTGTACGGGTCTTGAGGTATTCAAAGCCTCGCGGGTCGGGCAGGGTCGGGTCGAGCCAGGAGGAGCTCTTCAAAATCTCACGGGCCGGGTCGGAGTCGGATCAGGTGACCCGACCCGACCCGACCCGACCCGAGCCAACTGACCCCATCCGTCAACCAGCCCCGGGTTCTTCAAGTGGCTGTGGGGGGTGATAGTACAGCTCGCATTTAATCCATCCTGTGGGCGTGTTTTTATGTGACGTCTGTTCTTAACTCATGTCGTACAACTATCGCACTATATTAGGTACCCGATACTTGGTAGTAGCCTCTGGTATTTAATGGTACCAGGTAGGTATTTTACTGAACACTGTGAAGGAGCTAATGTCGGTTTACTCGTATCATATACACTGCGCACCAGGTTTTCACTCATGCTATATACACTATACCCACCAAGGTACCAGCTACCTGGTATATATACGTCCTCCTTGAAAATCGTGAGGGGGCTAAAGGTCGGTACCTATGAGACTTTACCCATAGGCTGAAACCCGCCCCCCCCCCCCCCCAAACACTTCGTCCCGGCATTGTAGGGGTGCCAGGGTTTATGGTCATACGACTACGGCCATGCATGGAAATGAAGTACCCCCCCCGCCCCCTAAACAAGACGGCAGCGGCTGAGGGCACACTTGTGCGGTCTTGGCAGCAGCTTTGGCGATTTCTGCTCGTTGCAAAAGGGCGGGTGGGCAGGCAGGCAGGCAGGCAGGCAGGCAGGCAGGCAGGCAGGCAGGCAGGCAGGCAGGCGGGCAGGCAGACAGCGATGAGGCGACGGAGGGGGTACGATATCAGCAGTGGTAGTGTCCTGGCATTTATATAAACCTACGTATGATACATCCTCTTCAAGAGGGGGGAGTCTCGATCGTAGAGAAAAAAAACACACGGTTTCTTGTTTCGCAATTCGTGTTCGTATATATTACGGGGTGGGCTAATGTAGTAAACAGAACCTACGGTACACACAAAAACCTATATATTTACCTTTTCTTACCAAAACTATTTGGTCCTATTTACGATGGTCCTCCGTAAAATAGCTCACTAATACGGATAGTGGTGGAGGGCTGCGGAGACCAACTGTGAACGGTACGCTGCTGTTACGAGGCTTCGCGGTAAATGTTTTTAAAGGTGCCGATGGTTATGGACTATGTACTGCAGTTGCGCATAATGTAGTGCACCGACCGATACATTGTATGCAAATCACACCATGCGCAGCCTGTGAAAGCACCAAAACAAGGCTTGCGCCGTACGGGGTTGGCGGGGGGCATTTATTTTCTCTTGTTGATAAGAGAGAGAGGGCGGTGTATGTACATGTATCCCTACTACTCCTACGTACGTAGCACATATTATATATATATGTCAACGTTTAAACAGGACAAACAAGAAACAACCTTATTAAATACTCGAACCGCCTTTCATTCAAATTGAGCGGGGAACACGTATTTGAGTCAGGTAGAAGACGCCGGGTACCTGGTACTACTGCTGTATGCCGGTCACCCGGTGGTCTATTCTATTAAATAGTGGTTAGGGCCCGTTTTAACGAAGAAAAAAAAAAACAATTTGGAAAAAAAAACAGAATCAAATCCGCTTTTCATTGGTCAGAACCCGCACCACCACCCAAGATTATACCCCAAGATCCTAATCTTTGGTGCTGGTGCGTGTGTTGACCAATGAAAAGCGAATTTGACTTTTTATTTTTCCAAATTGAATTTATTTTATACTCGTTAATATGGGCCCTTACCCTCGAATGCTATGCAGTATGACGGAGGACCATAGTGAATAGGACCAAATTAGCTTATTACGGGACACTATAGTAAATAGGACTTACGGTATACACCAAAACCTACATGTTTACGTATTTTTACTAACACTATTTGGTCCTATTTACCATAGTCACCCGGAATGGTACAAATAGGGAAATACATACCATATACCACTCTGTCCCGAAATATAAGCACCATATTAATTCGATTTTAATGTATACATTGTGCTTATATTTCGGGACAGAGTGGTATTAATAGGGTGTACCGTAGGTCTCCTATTTACCATGCCCTCCCGAACTAGAGTTCATTCTTGATGAGTTCGCCTCCAGGCGCGGTGAGATGTTGAATACATTTGCAAAAAAAAAAAAAGGAACTCAATGTTGAGAGCGCCTATAATATAGCGTGGGTATAGGCGACATTTCGAAGCGAGTCGATGAGGGGAAAGAAAAGGGGCTCGAGTCTTCTCGCGATAAAAAAAATGCAAGACACACAAAACCGTACCGGGGAGGGCGGGGGAAGGAGAGCCTGCTGTGTAACTCTGGATCTGAGTTCCGACTACAGCAGGAGGGAGGGAGAAACACAGGAGCAAATATAATAATAGAAGGAAGAAAACAAAATAAAACATACGAGTGCTTTTTTTTTGTTTTTGTCCATTCCATTTTTTAACTTCGCCCTTCTTTTCTCTCTCCTTCCTAGTCGTAACGCAGATCTCGGGTCACAAAGTAGGCTCCTCTCCCTCCTCCCCCACTACGGTTTTTGCCTTGCATTTTTATCGCGAGACGATTTCAGCACTTTCTTCCCTCGTCGACTTGCGTCGGATTCCGCAGTCGTACGTACCAGTAGCACATTTGCTTCCGGCCTGATATTTAGGTTTTAACGCATTGCTTTTACGGGGGGGGGGGCATAGTAAATACTAGTAAATAGTTTAATACATAGGTTTTTGTGTGTGCCGTAGGTCCTATTTACTAGTATTTACTATTGTCCTCCGTAAACAGCAGGTATATCAAGGGTGTGCGCGGATCTGAATCCCAGATACCCCACTACCCCCCCCGCCCCCCCTATATTGGAGGGAAGAACCGCCGTTGTGATCCCAGAAAACAATAATTCAACGTTTTTTTTTATTACCCCCACCAGCGAAAAAAAATAGGGGGGGGTCTCTAAAACCAAGTTAAAAAAAGGAACAAAAAACGAAAAAAAAATGGTTTTCGCTCATTTCGTCCTGTGATCACAGCGATCCGGTTTGTTTTTCATTCTGACCTTCCTACAAGTGTGGTGTCGTTTTCTTTTCTTTTTTTTACACCCTTCTTGGGTATATATCACATGAGCTACGAGTACATCTTGACATTTCGTGTCGTTTTCTCTTTTTTTTTAAACCCTTCTTGGGTATATATCACATGAGCTACGAGTACATCTTGACATTTCACAGCAACCACGTCAAGTGGCTCGCCATCTCCACGCTCCTACAATAATAGCTGCGCGAAGCCATTTCAAGTCGCCTTAAAGCCGTAGTAGCCTTATACAGCAGTGCCGCTTTATATCGGGAACCACCACCGCCGACTGCTGTACGTACGTGCGTAGCACGTTTGGTTGCGGGCTGGTATCTTGTTTTTATTTTTTTTTAATAACACTTACTTGATGAGCTATCGCTATCGTACATCTTGAGATTTGACGCAACAAAAGCCACTCCGTACTGCTGTACCATTCGGTTATTAGGTACTGTTTTAGTAAGAAATCAAGGTCTACATACAGCAGCAATACTATTACTGAAAAAAAAATTATCACCGAAAGTAAACGGTTAAAACGGTCGATATTGACGACGGGCGTTATTTATTTGTCTATTCCTTTATTTTTTACTCGGTACGAGGTAACGAGTAGAGGTGGGACCGTGAGATAAAAAACATATACCAGAGGGTGTACATACGTGTGATACAGGGTTTATGTGTATCATATCAAACGTGTTACTAAAAGTGTCCTTACAATGAAATGCCAACAACGTACCCGGTACAAAAAACACATAAAAACTCAACCCTTGTAAAATAGGTTTGACACGCGGTTGCCTGGAAAAAGCCACCCAACTCTTTTCATTTGACAATTTTGCAGGCTACCCGACGAATGCAGAAACCAAATGGAAAATCACGTGGCAAGTTATCGGTTGGACTAGCCCTTGAATTCTATTATTCAATACTATTTATTTTATTTTATTCTTGTTGAGTTGTTCACTGGGGGGGGCGCGGCAGAGGTAGTACCAGCTCTTGACAATGCTATTGACGAGAGTATGAAGGAGATGGCAGAAGGTGTGGCAGGGTCCCGGTATCGGTTTCGTAGCAGAGACTGGAACTTGTTACTATTATCGCCTTGATAAAGATTTGTCTCTTTTTGCCTCTTGTGTCTTCTTTCTTGCTTTTTGCCTCTTTTCTTCCGTTGTTTCCTTTGCCCTCCGCCGTGCTATGCCGGTGTTTTCCTCTTCCTCTTCGTGTCGCTTCGCCCGTGCGGCAGCTATCTATTACTCTTGGGCACGTGCTCGTATGATTTTTCTTCTACGGGCGCTTCTGTCTCCTTGCGTCATTTTTATTCTGTTTCATTTCATATATATATTTTCATTGTATTTTTGTTCCTATATTCCGGTTTGGCTCGTGTCGTTGTGTTCTCGTACCCGGTACGTTGACTTCACTCGATTTACCCATTAACTTTCGTTTTTTTTTTTTCTCTGTCTCACAGTCTGTGACCACATAATTTTATTTCTCTAGGATTAGGAATCAGGACAGACACTGACTGGGTGTACTGATGTAGTTGGGTAGAAATAACGAGCGTAATGTGAAGACAACACACCCCCCCATAAAAAAAAGCACCAAGTAAGTGTCATTATTTTTTTACAAGCTCTATTATTATATTATCATATGTATGTGATCGTGATCCCACCCTGAGCACCGTTTCTTCAGTTTAAATTTCTAATTTTTTATCTGATCATACGTATATCGCCAGAAAATGAGCCTGACGGTCCAGACACTCTACATTCTGCAGGACTGTCGTACAATTAACAGCAGACCAGTCGTGGACGATCTACTGTAATTCTGCAGGGCTGAGGTATGATAGTAGTACACCAGTCATGGACATTCTACATTCTACAGGCCTGTCGTATTAATAGTATAATATTAATAGTACGCCAGTCTCTTTTGTCAAACTTTTTTTTTTTAGAGCAGGCACCTGTTGTAGTACCGGGTATGGAAATCTGAAACAAACGGTCGAACGTCAACTTTTCAAGCTTCGTGAGTACTATTCCAGGGAACTATCATACATAGTAAATAGAACCTACGTTTCCAGACAAAAACCTGTATATTTACCTATTTTTACGAACGATATTTGGTCCTATTTAATAATAACATGAATTCGATGAAAGTCAACGAGCGTTGGGAAGGCTGAACCCTCTGCGCGATAAAAATCAAGGCAAGAACCGTAGTGGGGGGGGGAGGGAGAGGAGCCTACTTTGTGACCCCGGATCTGAGTTACGACTAGGGAGGGAGAGACGGAAGTGCGAAGATAATAAATGGGATGGGAAAAAAAAAAAAAAAAAAATGGTCCCCCACAAGAGAGCAATGGCCGGTCGCCCAGATGGTCCAGCAGGTAACCACGAAGACTGTAAGGTTGGAGGTCGAGGGTTCGAGTCTCCGTACGGAGATTTTTATTCTCAAATGACACCAACTGCTGTCGAGAGCGCATATTATTATAGCGTGGGTAAGCACAATTCGACGAGAGTTGACGAGGGAAGAAGGTGCTGAAATCTTCTCGCGATAAAAATGCAAGGCAAGAACCGTAGTGGGGGAGGAGGGAGAAGAGCCCACCTTGTGACCCCGGATCAGAGTTACGACTATTAATAGGAAGGAGAGAAAAAGGAAGGGCGAAGATAATAATTGGGATGGGAAAACAAAAGAAGTGGGTACTGGGTACCCCGGGTCAACAGCGACCCGTGGGAAGCCAAGACAACACGCTCTTCTATGTAATGGGAAATATATAGGTTTCAGTGTGGGCGGGACGTGCCTATTTGACCGCTCGTAAATCCCGAATGGTCTTCTTGTCTTGGGCGCTCTTAAGTGGGAGTACCCACTGCTCTATTGTACTGGATT
Organism: Saccharina japonica; assembly: GCA_008828725.1. NCBI lineage: Eukaryota > Phaeophyceae > Laminariales > Laminariaceae > Saccharina > Saccharina japonica. The sequence continues at coordinate 51,947 of MEHQ01000893.1, read as the reverse complement.
TATATATATATACACGTCGATCGCGTGTTTTTTGTATGTACGCACTCGTACTACAAGCATCATGTCGGGCGAACGTCAGCTTTTTAGGATGTGGTTTATGTCAGCACTTACAATACGTATATATATATATTTATGGTATTATATATAAAAATACTAAATTTATTGTGGATTACACCCTTTCTGGAGTGAAAGCTCTACGTACGAGCCCTGGACAAGTATCCCGGTTTCATACTTAAGGGCCGGTATGTACTGCTGCTGTATGACGACTATCGTCAGCGTAAATCACGGTTGATTGATGCCAGATATATACAGCAGTTATCGACGTGACATCACAAACAGGTTATCAGCGTGACATCACGGTTATCGAGGACCATATGTTTCAAAACACGACGGCAATGGCGGGGGGGGGGGTATGACGACAACCACAGGAAGTACAAACACAAAAAAAAGTAAAAAACAAAATTACGGCACCGGGGCTGTGGCAAAAGACACGACAACATGCGAGAAGGTGCAAATGGAGTACGTAGCAAAAAAAAACTGAGCGAAAGTGCAGCGACGATCTCAAATACAGTATACAGCAGTGGGTACCCCGATTTTAGAGATGGTAACTACCCTATATAAGAAAATAGCACAGCTCAAGAGAGGCCAAATCGGCTGGACCCGCCTGCACTAAACCTAATGTTTCCTCCTGTGGATAAGAGACGAGGCTAGTTTACAGGCGTGTTTTCAGCCTACTGCACCACATCTCTCTTAAGTAGGGGTGCCCACTATTGTATCAGAAGTCGAGGAGATAGCCTCGAAAGCGTGCCTGTTTGGGGTTGCTCGAACCCGAGAGACTATGTGTTTTTCTTCTCGCGAAGCGGATATACAACAGCAGTCCTCCTGAATTATGGATGCAGTAAATGTTAGCGGTCTCAAATTGACTTACCCAGGGGGGGCAACGCACGTCATTTAACGGACACAGGACAAACTCGAGAGATAAAAAAACGCGAATGGAGCCCCTCTCGGGAGTAATATGAGATAAGAGCAAGCACCTGGTGTACATTCTCAAATCCCCCCCCCCGGTCTGATGCACAACATATGATAGATAGCTCTGCTACGCCCCAACGCACAGTAGTAGTAGTAATACGCATCAACTACACAGCAACCTCCCCCAAAAAGCACTCACAAAGTTGCCGACGTGCGTGCGTGTTGTATGCAGAGTTACACCGGCTGCACCAGGTCCATGATGAAGTTCTCGCACCCCGGAAAGTACATGTTCACGGCTGCACCGAAGGCCTCCACGTCGGCTCTCTTGATCAGAACTGCACCCGATACGCCAGACTGAGTGCTGCCCCCCTCCCCCCCTTCCTCCAGTTTCCCCCCTGTCGTGCCTTGACTCCACGAAACGCGTTTCCTCATCCGGAGCACGTCGAGGATCTTGGAAAAGCAGGTCGAGTTACAGTCGATCAACCGCCGCCCGTCAATGTCTTTGTCTTTGTCGGTGGCTGGCCATCTTTCTTCGTTGAACATGGCGGCGAGGGCGGAGCGCGGGCAAGCCCGCAGCGTGGAGCGCAGCGTTGTCATCCTCGTCCCGCGTACGTTGAGCTCCACGACGGCATCCTGTTCGCCGGCCGCCACGCTTGGACCGTACACGGCTTCGAGGGCGCCAACAGCAGCGGTTACCTTCGCCTCTGCCGCTTCCATCTCCTCCACCGCACGATCGAGGACCATGCGCTCCTCCATGAGCGAGGTCGCGATCGTCTCGCCGAACGATCGGGTGTCCCGGGCTTCCGCATCCAACAAGGCATCTCCACCCGGCTCGGGGGTGATGGGCGCGGTTGCCTTAGGTGCATCTGACGCCGAGAAGCGATAGACCTCAATCTCCACGACCTTTTTCCCGTTCAGTGCCAAGAACGGGGCACTGGCGCCCTCAAAATTGTACTGTTTAGTCTGCATGGTGCACCTTCCCGACGCCTCGTCGACGAGCGTGACCAGGTCGACCTTGCCGAAGTAGGGGCCATCGCTTCGAGGCACCTCGAACGACTTTCCCACGTAATAGGGGTGCGGGTCCCACTTGTGAGGCATGCTGATATCCTTTGAGGAGGAGGAGGAGGAGGAGGACGAGGAGGAGGAGGCGCTGCCGTCCTTGAGCATGAACACAAACATCTCTTTCGCGATGTGTAGCTTACTCCCAACAGCGCTGTCGAAAGGGTGAACGGAGTAGCCCCCGACAACGCTGTCTTCGTCGTCGTCGTCTTCGTCGTTTCCCTCGCCCGAGCTCACCCGAATGAGGGAGACCGTGCAAGGGCTGCCCTCGTTGCATCTAGCCTTGAAAGCCGCACTGCCGAAACCGTCCCGCGTCGCGCGGTAGATGAGCGTCAGTTCATCGGCCGAGCCCCCAACCCATTCCCGGACCTTCGCACCGAACGGAGCAATTTCAAACGGCTCCAAGATGGCGCTGCTTTCGTTCAGGTTTACGTACTCGGGATGCGCCGGCACATACCCCGGCAGTCCCATCACGTGTGCGGTGTACGTAATGCACGCTACCTCGTCGACAGTCATCGCCGAGCTCGTCGCGACTTCCGGCAGCCCCACCGCTACCGGAGAACCCCTGCGTCCATTACTCGTACGAGTAGCTCGGAGCATCGTATGGAGGATGAGCTTGACGCACGTAGGTGACTGGTCGACCACAATGCGGCCGTCGGTGTCTCTGGGAATCCGCCCGTCGCCCCAAACACCCTCGAGCAAGGCTCCCAGGATTGAATCCTTGAACCCCTCGACATCTGCGAGGATGTGCCACCACACGCTCACCTTCGAACCGCCGACGTTCAGCGTAACCATGCTCTCCTCGGCAGTTCGAGGCCTGACCCTGAGCGTGGCCATACGCTCGTTGTTCGCAACCCATCCTTCTTCAAGCCTTCCCCATCCCGCGTCTACCTCTGCCCTCCTGTGCCGCAGAAGTCGCTCCATGGGCTGAGTGTACTCGTCTGCCGACTTCGGGAACGCATCCCTCAGCTTCAGGGACCTCCTATGCATGGCTCTTGGTTCGGTATGATGCTGCTGTGTTTTGTTGCAAGCGCGTTGGGGTTTGGACCGTGCCTACACAGCAGCAATGCTCCAACTGCAATCGCAAGCTTCTGGAAGGGAATGGGGGCCATGATGCACGCGCTGAGAACATAGCCTTTTCTCTTGACGGTTATATACCAGCACCGAGCGCACGAGCGCACGAGCACACGAGGGTACACAGCGGTACACAATGGGTGACAATATGAGAAGAATCTCTCATAATGATCTGCTAAACCGTAACGCCTCTAGAACCTTTCGAAACCCTAGAACAGATAATTCGAAATTTCGAAATTTCGAAATTTCGAAATTTGAAATTTCAAAATATCAAGACAGCAGTTTCTCACAGGTCACAGTAAACCTGACAACGACTTATAGGATAGATCTTCCAGCGGTCTCAGTATTCGTTTTTCACCCAGTAGGATATTTCCGGGAAGTTTCCGGAAAAAACTAGAGTCATTCACATTATACGTATATACGTACTTCTGTAGTAGTGTCAGTTACATTTTTTAATATTTGCTTTTTTTGAGCTACAAAGGGCTTGCAAAAGCCAATCGCAGCAGCTGCTGTGTTTGACTCCGCATTGAGCCCTGCAGGCGAGCTGCTGTGTTTGACTCCGCAGTGGGCCCTTCCCATTTGGCACCCTGCTCTCCCACCCACAAGGTGCACTCCACGCCTCACGTGTCCAGGGGGGCTTCAGCGCCGTGGACTTATCGGGCAACCTCAGGATGTGAGTCTATAGTTTGCAGGATGCTTCTGCCTTGTACCCTACAAGTATACGAGTAGGGGAATATTAGAGCAACGCGTCCTGAATTCCATAGATCAGGGATTCGAACTGTTCATCGTCAACTACTGTAACTGCAACTGCAACTGGGTGCCGGCGACTTCGGATAGAAAAAAAAATGTATCAAAACCTCACTACTGTCTGCTGCTGCTGCTGCTGCTGCTGCTGCTGCTGCTGCTGCTGTAGTTCCGAGTCTTCCTCTCAGATTCGCACCATCCTTAACCCATTTAGGACTGCAGTCCCGATGTGGGGACAATCCACTCTAATTCTAAGTAATTTGTCCCCAAAACGGGACTCCAGTCCTATAAGGGTCAACCCCAAAACGTCGGAATTTCAGTCTTGTTTTGCTTCGTATTTTTCTAATTTTTTCATTTTATACATACATACTATTAGTAGATAGGCCTATGGGATCGTTCATCGGGTACTTTACACTAGCATCTCTAGGTTCCTCTCTTGATAAATCTGTTTTGGGGCGATGTGTAGGGCTCCTTAAGTGACCCATCACCCTTAGAAGGCAAAAACCTGGTACACCGCCTCTATACCGTACGTAGCAAGCGTCGGTATGGACAATGTTCGAGGGCTTTTGTTGGAGGGAAATGCCAGCAGGAAAACCGCCGCCGCATCGGGAAAAAGAAAAGTAAAAACGCTACGAGTGTACGAGACGATACGAGGCGCATGCTACGGTAGAGGTGCACTCTTTTTTTTTTTTTCGGGCTCCTTGCTTGAGGAGCTCTATACTGATAGTACGTCAACCAAAAAAAAACTAATTTTAGGGGAAACCAGAAATCTTACGTACACGACGAAAATATCATGGCCTTAAGTATAAAACGAAAAATACCGCAACAAAAAAAACGAAATTCGGACTTTTTTTTTTTTTGGGTTAAGGTGAGCCCCGTCATTCAGAAAAATTCTCAGCCAAAAAAAGGTATACCCTATACCTCTATCGTAAGACGCTTCACGAGAGTCCCCCTTGATAGCCGCCAAAAGCTCGACCTGTGTCTCCGAAGAAGAATGCGGCGTGACCGTGCCAACACATCTATCTGCGCCCCGTGTGTGTTTTCTGAAACTGCGCATGTTGCTTTCGGACGCATGCTCCCTTAAGGTATAGAGGTGCCCACCATTGTTTTTGCCTTCGGAGGGTGGTGACTTGAGGAGCTCTATACTATTAGTAAGTCACCCAAAAAAAATGATTTTGGAGGAAAATGGAAGTGCTGCTACGTATATACTCGTACCCTATTATGGCCAATCCCACGGCCTGGCTGCACAATAGATGAGAACGTATTGCAAGGAAAGTCTGGAATACCGAAGAGTTTGAGTTAAGGAGCATGATCACTCAGAAAACACTTCAGCCAAAAAAAAGTGCTACCTCTATTGTAGCACGCGTCTAAAGGTGCATTCAACAACACGCAATGTCTGTGACATTTCTGGAGCCAAGTCGCAATTATTTTCGAAGGCGCGGCGCATTCAATTTTGCCCCTGTGTGTGTGTGTTTTTGTTTTTTTAAACAATGAAGTACGGAGTTTACGTTCTCTACATACATACCAGGGCATTAATTAGTGGCTCGGCGTCTGCTCCAGAGGCGAAAAAAATGCGACATATGCGCGAACATACGCCTCAAAACCAATTAAAAAGCCTTTAAATTTATTTTTGGCGATGGTGAATAGAAAAAAGTGCCTAAACAATAATAAAAGCCTTCGGCGAATAGCAAAAGGTGCCTAATTGTTGTTTTTGGCTATGGCGAATAGCAAAAGGTTCTAGAAAAAAATATATGCCTACGGCGAATTATAGAGAAAACAGTATAAAAAAAAACCGACTCCGTACGGCCAGTTAGAAAAAACGACCCCCAAAAATTTTCTCGCCTCCGCCGAGAAATTAACGCGCAACAACGAATTACACCTGCGGCGAAAAATGTTGCGCGCCCAAAATCGCGTGTTTGCGCTGCGTGCAACCAGCCTCGCGGTGACTGTTGCGCAAAACGGTTATTTTGACCCAAATATTGCGCCCGAGCAACAGCGCAACACCTAATTAATGCCCTGGTACTACTCTCATTTTCTCAGCTGTCATAGAGGGGTTGTGGTGAAGTTGGACAAACCTTATAATGTCGGAGACTTTCGTGATACGAGAAAATAAAAACGTCGTCCTATTCACAGTATTACCGCGTTTTGGGTTTATGAAGATGGTCATGTATCTGGATGGAGCTCTTGGTGTGGCCTCAATGGCCTGCGATAGCGACCGCCGGAAAATGACCCGAGGTAACACTGGTAGACCACCCCACCATGAGCGTCATATGTGAGCGCGATCGTATGTATGAGGTGCCGACGGAGGCCCGCGTGCTGAAATCGGCGGCAGGAAGCGAGTGGAAGTAGTATTATTGCCCTCGTTTTTAGGTGGTTGGTCCGCGCGGCGCTTTCTAGAGCAATCTTAATCTTCATATTTTTATTAAAAACTTTGCCTTACCTCGAGAATCGCGAAAAATGTGCGATTTTTTGCGTGGTCGGTCCGTGCGGCGCTTCCTAGAGCAAGGTTCAAAAACAATATATACCCTATATGCCTTAGCTCGAGAATTGCGAAAAATGTGCAATTTTGGCGGTAGGAGACAATGACGTGGCGAAGAGACATGATTGATGTCCCTGATGCAGCAGACTGAGGCTGTTTGGTGACCTCTCTGATATGTATAGGGAACGCACGGGCGACTTGTTTACGAGAAATTCCTTGCCAGGCTACCTTTCAAATTTACACAGAGTAGTCTAGCACCCGAAATATTTCCCCAAAAATATCTGTACTTTCGATTTGCGTTCGCATCGAATCGACTACGTACTACTACTGTTTCATGATAATAATTAAAACATCGGTGTTTGACGAGACGCAAAACGGAAATTAAAAACGATTCTGAGCAAACCTCTTTACGAGCAGGCCGCAGCCTTTTACGTATTAAGCTCCTCCGTCACAACGCACCGCCATTGTATCGCTGACCTGTGACTGACCCGTGTTCACTTATCGAACCTCGATATCTCTGCAGGCGGACGCTATTATTACTATAAAGGTCATGTGCGGGCTTAACAGGCGGCAACTGAGACACAGCAGAGCCTCGGACGGCTGGAGGAGACGTGGCGTTGTGGTGGTGGGACGGGTGAGCAGGCAGAGCACGCGCTGCCATAGCTGTAGCGTATAACACACGTGTTCTGTGAGCCTATTTCGACCCGTTATCGAAGTGTGTGTGAGTTTTGGTATTTCGCCAGGAATTTGGTATTCCTTGAGGCCTAAATATTGAAAACAAATATACAATCAAATATCTGCCTGCACAACTATACACTCACATATCTGGCGTGTTGCGGCAGAGCACGAGCCACCGTGTAGTTGTAGCGAGAGGGTACACGACATAAAAGAGAAAACGACACTACGCTCCTCTTCTCACGTCCGAATGAAAAAAACGACAAACCACTGGGGTCGGACTTTTCTGGTTTGTACGAACAGTGAATAACAATACCAGGGTTCAGGCATGTTTTCCTTCGAGGTTTTCTTGGTCTTCCGTACTGTTGTGTGGACCGCAGCAGCAGTCACAGTGGCTGGAATGCCGGCGGCCCTGCTGTGAGAGCCTCCGCACCGGGAGGCACATATCATATTATGTGGTTTTTGAACGATGGCGAACAAATGACGGGATCGAGCCTGGAACCGCAGCAGCAGTTGTCTGAGCCGCAGACATGTTTTGCCCGTTGTGATGGACCGCGCTTGCACTGCGGCTCTGTATCTCCTTCACCACCGTGCTGCTATTAATAGTCTCCATACGGTAAGCTGTAGTACTCTCGCACACCTGGTGTGCTGCGGCTGCTGCTGCTGCTGCTGCTGCTGCTGCTGTGCTGTTCCGGTACCGGCACTCGCTTTGTTGATCGGCACGTCTTCACAGATGCTTCGAGTATACTCTATACTCGGAGTATACTCGGAGTATCGAGTATTTTTCGTACTCCGAGTACTGAGAGTATTAGAGTACCGGTGGCCTAAATACTCGGAGTACCTGGAGTATGAGCAGAACTGAAGGCCCAAATACTCCGAGAACTTGGAGTATGAGCAGTATTTATCCTCGAGTACAAGCAATACCCGGTGTACAGACATCTAAATTACTCGGAATACTCCGAGTATTGGGAGTATTGAACACCGAAGTACTGCGAGTACACAGAGTACCTCAAGTGTGTTTTCCTCGAAAACACTCTATCGTAATTATACTCCCACGTAATGGGAGCATATGCGAATTTTGTAATGCTACAGACGACGCATGCTACGATAGAGGTGCACCATGTTTGTTTTTAGCTCCTCACTTAAGGAGCGTCATACCTCACCGAAAAAACGGTTTTGGAGGAAAATAAAAGTGCTGCCGGACGAGATATCTATTGACCGAAGTATACTCTGAAACAAATTTCGTCACAAAGATAAGATTCCGACGAATTTGGGTTAAGGAGCCCGATCGTTCGGAAAACGATTCAGCCAAAAAGTGCCACCTCTACCGTTGCACGTGTCAAACACGAGTCACATACTCCCAGAACCTGGGAGGAACAACAGCCGAGTCTTTAAAATGATGCAAAGATGCTCCTAATATACTTCACACTCCGAGTGTACTCCGAGTATCGAGTACATTTCGTACTCCGAGTACTGAGAGTATTAGAGTACCGGTGGCCTAAATACTCGGAGAACTCGGAGTATGAGCAGTACTGAAGGCCCATATACTCCGAGTACTGGGAATATGAGCAGTATTTATCCTCGAGTACAAGCAGTACTCGGAGTACAAACATCTAAATTACTCGGGGTACTCCGAGTATCGGGAGTAGTACTGCGAGTACACAGAGTACCTGAAGTATTTTTTCTCGAAAATACTCTAATTATACTCCCACGTAATGGGAGTATACGCGAATTTTGAAATGCTACAAACACGAGTCACATGCTCCCAGAACCTGGGAAGAATGACGGCCAAGTCTTTATAATGATGCAAACATGCTCGTACTATACTTCACATTCCGAGTGTACTCCGAGTATCGAGTACATTTCGTCCTCCGAGTATACTGAGAGTATTAGAGTACTGGCGGCCTGAATACCCCAAACACTGCGAGTACGAGGAGTACCCGCAGTATCGGACCCGGAAATACTCCGAGTACGACAGTATCCTGGAGTATCGAACCCCGAAATACTCCGAGTGCACGAAGTACCTGAAGTATATTATCTCCAATACTCCTTATACGTTTTTACTCCAAGGTACTCGGAGCATCTGTGCACGCTTTCACCCGCGGTGATATGTTGTGAGATTGGGTTTCCATATCATTTCGGGGCGTTATAGTGGTAGAGAGCAGGGGAGGAAGTCAGTTGCGTCGTACGTCAGACGAGGCAACAGACCCAACAGCTGGCCCAACGCTCATCATGGGGTAAGAGGAGAGCAGTAGAACACGTTATACTAAGACTAGTGGGGCGGGAAAAGTCGGAGCAGTAAGAGAGAGCCTGATTGGACGAAGACCAATTAATTTAGGATTCGTTGAGAGGAAATACTGTTGAGAACGTACGAGCGTTAAAGCAAGACTGTTGAGAGAGGGTAGCTGCTGTATGCTGAAAGGCTACAGCCAAGCGAGGGGCGGATAGCGGGAGGTAGGGAGATATAATATAGCCGCCTGAGCGACTCTTGTAGGACTACTGGCGTAGCTGTCGTACTTCGGTACCGTTGCTGGACGTATGTAAGCGCTGGTGGGTGTGGCTCGCACAGCCCCCCTCCGCTCAGTCCCGGTTTCGACCTGCCTTTTCCTTCAGCTGGATAATCAAATACCTATTTTTGCATCATCTCTTCTTGAACGAGTCCACTGCCTGCTGTCCATCCCGAACCTGTAAACCTCTGAAGGCCTACCCCTTCAGTCTCTCATGAAAGGAGCCTGCAAGCAGCTCCTTCTTACGATAGTGTCGTCGTCGACCCTGGGCAGGACACAGCTCGAGATCGACAGAGGAGCTCGTGCGATCATGGGAACTTCCAAACCAGTCAAGCGCCCGTCTGCGTCCTCCGCCTCCCCCGCGAAGGGGAAGGGGAAAGGAAAGGCCAAGGGCAAGGGCGATGCCGCGAGCGCCGACGCTGCCACCGGCGTGCCTTCGGCCATGTTGGCCGTCCGTGACTCCCCCCTTGTCCAGTCCTTCGGGGAGTCTGCGGCCGCCGATTCTTCGAAGGTGACCGTGGACGCCCAGGGCAAGCTTCCGGCTACCGGGCCCGAGCCAGGGACTCCTGCGCCGCCGGCATCGACGAGCGCCGGGTCGCCGGCGACGGCACCCACGCCGCTGGCCGCCGAGGCCCAGGCCGTCGCGCTCCCGCCAGCCGCGGGAGGCGCCAGCGCCGCCGGGACTGGTCCGAGCCCGGCCAGGATGGCGTACCTGGCGGCGGTGAAAGGGGCAGACGCTGCCAAGGCCGCCACCGCCAAGGACCAGATGCGCAAGGACGAGCACCTGGCCATCATGGAGCGCGCCCGCGCCGCGGCGACAGCGAGCGTCGCGCTCCTAAACCGGAGCCGCCTGGCGTTCAACCAAGCAGTGTTCGACACGGACGCCGCGGTTGGGGATGCTGAGCTTGGGCTGGCCCACGGAGAGTGGGCTCTCCAGGATGCTGAGCAAGCCTTCGTCACGTCCCGGGACGCGTGGCTGAGCTCCCAACGGAGCCTAGACGACTCCCGGGCCACTAGGGAGGTGGCAAGGCGCGACCTAGTACGAGAGGGCGATAGCCAGCTGCCCAAGAAAGTTCCGCCGCCCGCGTTTGACCCCGCCCACCACGTCTGCCGCGTGGTGGAGGCCACGCCCCTGGCCGCCAGGCTGGTGGATGACGGCGCTCCCCCGCCCTCCTCGGTGTCCTTCCCCCCCCTCCCGGTCGTCGCTCCCCCGCCGCTGCCTTCCATGACGCTCCCTTCCGTCACCCCTTCGCCGACTCCTGCCGCCGCACCTGTCGCGCCTCCTTCTCCTCCCGCGCCTCCGGCGGATCCCCCGCTGTTCGACGGAGGACGCCTGGCTGTCTTCCTTGCGATGAGGGCAGCCCATCCGGGAGTACCGGCCCAGGTCCTCCTGGACTTCCAGGCCGCGGAGCGGCAGCCTGCCCGTCCTCCGCGCAGCGACGGCGGGGCGGAGGTCGACCCTGCAGGCGGACAGCCTCCTGGCTGGGAAGCACCCGGTCATGGGGGCCACCGCGCCTTCCAGCCCGGGAGGGGGGAGGGTGGAGACTCCGGCAGCCGCGGAGGAGGCTGGGGCGACAGCCCCTTTCGAGGACGCAGGTGCGGTGCGGTTGGTGACGATAGCGTAGAGTTGGAAGACGAGTCTTTAGCCCCGGACGCCGGCCCGGCCCGCCGAGCCGTCGCGCATCACGCCCGTTTACATAACCCGTTGCATGCCGCCCGTGTCCTCCCTTTCCACCCCCCGGCGTTTAACCCACCCCCTGTCGAAAATGAAGGAGGTGGCGTGATCAGCGCCGAACGTCGTCAGGCTACCCGGCGCGCGTTCGCGAGACTGAACCCCGATGTACTCATAGCCGTCCCAACCCTCCCTCTAGCCGCTGACCACCACGTTTCTGATTTGGTACACCTTGCGTCCGCGATGCGTGACGCCGTCGAGAGCGCGAGGGTTGCCTACGATGACACACACCCGATAGATTGGACACGCGGTTGGAAAAAAGTGTTGGAACGCCACATGCTAAATTCAGTGCGCGTTTCTGCCCCACAGGCGGCGGCGGTGAAGACCCTGATCGCGGACGCGTTCGCTCAGGGAGGCAAAATCCTGGATGAGGGGAGGAGCAGCCAAGACGCTTTTGATCACATCCTCCAGGTGTTGTGCCAGGGTTTAAGTAAGGCGTCCCGGCCACCGTCATGCAGACTTTACAGAACCTTGTGGTTCCGCAGGGGACGACGTTTTCGGTGTACCTGGCAGAGTTGCGGTTGCTGGTCTCTAACGTACGTTGTGTCGGACAGGTAGCGCCTGAGGACGGTATAATGCAGCCCGCCATTAAGACGAGTATCGACGATCAGTTTGCGGCCTTGGGTGCACAGGTTTTTGCGGGGCGGAACATGCGACCGGTATCGTTCAGTAGTGTAGACGAGCTGTTGGGTGCCCTAGACGACCTGTCTCTGAACCAGTCGGTTGCGTGCGCGTCGTTCAGGCTGAACGGGGGGGGGGCGCCGATGATGACGCGTAGTCGAACCTACACCAAGGCGTTTCACAGCCAGAAATTCGGGGGGGGGTGATGGCGGTTGAGAGCTACGAGGACGGGTTAGAAAAAGAAGAGTTGGAATTCCAGAGGGTTTCTTTGGTCATGCAGAACCGCGACGGTTTCGGTACAAACAATTCAGAACCACCTTTTTATACCCGATACGACAGCAGGGAGGTCAAGGCGCGCCTTCGGTCCTAGGTGCCTCAACTGCGCCGACGACAACCATTTTCCTCGCGAATGCCCCGTTGAATACATGAACCGTTCTGGAATCATTAACCCCGCCATCGGCGACGGCACGCCGGCCGAGTCTTCGGCTCTCTGGCGCCGATGGCAACAACGGTTGTGCCAGTGGCACGCCAACCGCAGGGAAGGTAGGGGGCGCAGAGGCAACTGAAGGCGCGACGGTAAGTGCGCCGACTTGCCGGCAGCACCACGGCCTCCGCTGTCTTGTTTTTCGGATGTTCCGCGTGTTCCGGTTGCCGTATGTTCTGCAGCAGGGTTACTCGGACGGAGCACGCCGGAGAAGGGACGGGAGCCCCTCCCGGCATCACAAGATACCAGAAAAAGTTCGACAGGTTCCGCGGAGCACGACGCGGGCCCCAGTCAAGAGGAAGGATACGATTTGCCTACGAGCGGTGAGAGTGGGGGTGGGGTTGGTTGTTACCCCTCTGTGTTGCGCGGAAGTAATTACCCCGCCGGCCGATCGAGCGTTTCCACGGTTGAACCACCGCTTTGCACAAGCACCGTTACTGATAAAAGTAGAGTAGCGGACGAGCTTGGCCGTCCGAGCCGCGTACCGACTCGGTGTAAGCTGCCAAAAAAATCACGAGCCCGAAGCAACGACATACTATTGGGTGCGTTGGTCGAGGGTCATACCAAATCTGAGTCACTGACCGCGGCCAACAGGGCTAAGGGCACGCCCGCTTCAGCTGGCCGCTTGAAGAGAGAGTCGCCCCCCGCCGATAGTAGTAGAGCCCGGGGGGGCAGAGTTAGGGGAACGGGACGTTGCCCACCTAGCAGCGCCCGTGAATTGTCCCCGCCGGCAGTGGTAGTGCACACACTAACCGGTAGTAATAGTAACAGCACGAAACGCAACCGCCGTTCGCGAGCGCCGACGCGCACACACGTAGATAAGCTGCCAACCTTTTTCGAGCGAGAACCCGAATACAAACCGGAAAAGTTTGTTGACGTATCCAACACGACCTCGAACACACAGAGCAGCCGAAATAAAAAGGAGAGGAATAGTCGTAGTTGTAGTAAAGGTCGTGGAGGGGGGGGCTACTTTTCGTGTGCGCCGGGCGCGCCCGATCGCATACACGCCCTGGACCCCACCAACCCCAACTGACACCACCGCGTCCCCCACCCTATTTCCCCCGCGCCTGACACGCCTCGCGAAGGGGCAACGAGCCGACTACCTGCCGGAGTTCACCCGGGCCGTGGGAGGGAACGTGACGCTCGATCGGAGACATCACACGACCCGAGCGCGAGTCTTCGGGGGAGCCAGAGCCACCCGGACCCACGCCTGCACGGTGCTCCTGGACACCGGTAGCCCGGCCACCTTCATCCAAAAAACGGTATGGGAGCGTATGGTTGCGTGCGGGGCAGCATCGCGGGATGGGTTAACGATCACACCGGAAACTAAATGGGGGGACTTTCACGGTGTACCGCTGATAACGACCAGTAGAGTACGGTTGAACGTGCAGATGGGCGGGGATTGTGGCGTAGCACCAGGTAACGACCGACCGCCGACATTATTTTTAGCCGTTCACGCACACGTCGTACCAGACGAGGCAATGACCCCCGCAATATTACTGGGACGGGACGGTTGGGGAGAATTCCCGGTTCGCAAATACGTCGATATTAATTCTTCCGAAACGGTAGTCACTTTCACCGTACCTGAAAGTAGCGCCGCCGCGAGTGACGAGCGATATTCGACCTGGGTGAATGGAGCGGTTGGTTTTGTAGAGCCGAGCCACGGAGGGGCCGTTGTCGCTGGGTTTTCCGGGAAGCGATGCCACATCCCGGACGCGATATCGTGGGTAGCAGTCAATGTCACAAACACAGATGGCACGGCAGCGACCGAAGGTAGTTACTATATACGATTTAATGAAGGGTGGTCACCGAGTGAAGCCGCGGTAGACGCTGGGGTGTCCGAGATTCCCCTCAGACGCGCAAACCACGAGGCCGTTTTAATGTAACCTGGTATGAAACTGGGCGTAGGAGGCGCACCTCTCGTTAAAAGTGACCTGTCGAAAGCACACATAGCTCCGACCGCCCACGACACAGTTTTCCCGGTACCGGCTACAGAAATCAAACCATCCCATGAGCCCCCGGAAGACGTGTTGGCGAGTTTAGACTATAATCAACGGTTGACTTTCAGAAAATTATGGAAGTGCATACCTCCGCACATGCATGCGATACATTTTGATTTCGAGAAAACATTGTGGACGGCCACAGGCATTGACGCACTCGGGGACTTGCTGTGTAAGTATAAACACCGTTTTTCGCATCACAGTACCGACCTGGGACACGTCACGGTCGACCCCTTCCGTATTATTCTCAAGAGCGATGCACGCCCAGTAAAGCAACGACCGTGCCGTCACTCCCCCGTGTTGGCGGCCAAAGTACAAACGGAGATAGACAAACTTGTGTTAGCAGGGATACTGCGCCGATCCTATTCCAATTGGTCGAGCCCGTTAGTGGTGATCGCGAAGTCAGATGGCCGTATACGAATAACATGTAACTACAAACGAATCAACGAGCAGTCGATTATACCAGCTTTTCCGCTGCCTACAATCGATGATTTACTCGCAGACCTTGGGGGGGCCCATGTGTTCAGTACGATGGGTCTAGTGAATGGATTTTTCCAGTGTTCAATTCACGAGGATTATATTCCGCTGACGCAGTATGCACGCAATCTGGAAATTGGGAGTGGACTGTGATGGCAACGGGACTAGCATCGAGCCCCGGATGGTTCCAGCCGATTATGTTACGAGTATGCGAGGGCCTCGAACGCGTGCGGCTTTTTATCGACGACATAGTTTGCTTTTCGAGAAACGGCTGCTTACACGTCAGCGATCTACATAAATATTTTGACCGGCTCACCACTTTTAATTCGAAACTCGCCCCGAAGAAAGCACACTTGGGGGTAAAAGTAGTGAAGTTGTTGGGGCCACCGCGTCACGGCGGAAGGGATAGCACCAGACCCAGGCAAGGTTGAAGCACTCCTAAAGTTACCCATGCCGACGAGCGTGAGTCAGCTGCGCTCACTCTTGGGTGGGCTGAGTTACTACCGTAATTTCTTACCGAAAATGGCGGCAGTAACCAAGACGCTGAACGGGTTGCTCAAAAAGGGCGTGAAATTATTGTGGACGATCGATCACCCTCAAATCGTACAGGCACTGTTGGAACAACTGTCAACTCCCGACGTGCTGGCTTTCCCGGACTTTGCCGGTGCCCTTACAGGTGACCGAACATTTCAGCTGATAACGGACGCCTCGGTAGACGGCCTGGGAGCAGTGGTGGAGCAAGAGCAGAAATACGGTAAGACGCGCCCGATTTGTTTCTTGAGTCGGTCCACGCTGCCGAACGAGCGGAATTGGAGTGCCACAGAACTGGAGTGTGCAGCGATCGTTTGGGCCGTGAAGAAAAATCACCAACTCTTTTACGGTATACCATTCATCGTCATCAGTGATCACCAACCATTGAAAAACCTAGAGAGTTTGGCAACGAAAGTGAACCGAGTTCGGTTATGGTTTGATTTTCTTAGCGCGTACAACTACAACCTGGTTTATAGACCGGGGTGGCTGAACGGCAACACCGACCTCATGTCCCGCTTACCGCTGCCGGCTACACCAGAAACCGCCAACGCTGACCTACGCCTGACCGACCCCACGGATATGGACGTTTATTTCGTAGGAGCCAGCGGTGTGCAAACACGATTGGTTAAACGGGCGGCTTCCATCTTGGGTGGGCTCGAACTCCCCAACGAAATGTTTGCGGTGGGGGAGAGAGAGCTCAGGCCGGCACCACGCACGATGGACGAGCAGGCTCAGCTGCTATGGCAGGTGGTGCAATGTGACCGCGAACGTAACCAAAAAAAAATAACCACAACGGGGAGTGCACCAATTTATACGATACGAGATGAAAGCCCTTTATGCCCCCCAGACGAGAGTACAGTTGGAGTCATCCCACGGTAGGGGCGCAGCAGGTTTTTCTGAGCTCCTCGCATGAGGCGCTCAATGTACCACCCGAAACATGAATTCGGAAACATTCGCTCGCGCAACCCGATCAAGGCTTCCAATGCGGTAGTTAAAAAAACAAATATACGAGTAAAATCATAACAGTATCTGGTGGTTACTCACGTGAGGAGCACAACCGGTCAGAAAATGTCGACCCTAAAAGTGGTGCCCCTAGCGTGGGATTTCTCAGTACACAGCGGTCAGTTAGAACCAGGTTTAATGTTAGGCGCATGTCCGATGACCATCGAAGGTAGAGACTTTTTTCATTCAAGGTCGAGACCGGACGTAAGCAAAATAAACCCTGTAGGACAAGGCAGCGGCGCGGGCACGGCAGCCGAGGCAGTCCAGGGCGATCAGGCAGGTAGACAGCCTGAAAGCCAGGTAGACGAGTTCGATAGCGAAGCCGCGTGTGAATTCGGTGAAAGGTTATGCCAGAAAACAGCGAAAGATTGGGCCGAAGCCCAACTTAAAGATGAGACGGCTCACGTAGTGATGAGTTGCCTGGCAAACGGTACCGCCAGTAAGGACATCACCGAGGATGGTTTAGGTCCGGGCGTGGACGCACAATAAGTTAAAAGGTTGGTGTCCCAAGGGGAAATAATGCAACTGCCTAACTCAGAAAAAATGATTGTGCGACGCCCATCGCGTGCCCCTTGTGACCGCCCGGACAGAAACCCCGGACAGTAGGAGTGGCTGCTTGGAGACGAGCCAGTGAGGACCTATATGCCGCTACTTCTGCGTCCCTGGGAGATGGACTGTACCTACAAGGAGGCAGTTCATTTAGGTGAGAAGGTGACCCTGGGGTTGTTACAGAGGTTTTATTGGTGGATCGGTATGGCAGAAAGCGTTAGGTGGTGGATTAGGCGCTGTTATACTTGCCAGGCCCGCAAAAGCACCAGACAAACCGTGCGATGGCCGTTGATGTCCATACCACTACCTAGCCGACCAGGGCAGATGGTGGCGTTTTATCGTTTAGGCCCCTTGCCGTCAACGGCCAGAGGAAACGAATACGTATTGTTGGTGGTAGATTTATTCAGCCGCCACGCGGAAGCATATGCAATCACGAAGGGCGAAAAAAACACGGAAGGCTGTGCAGGACGGTTGGTCAATGACTACATTCCGAGATGGGGGTGCCCGCACACCTTTTTGTCGGACCGGGGCGCAGAATTTGTGTCGAAAGTATGCCGAGGGGTTTTTAAGATGTTGGGTTCTATTAAAAAGTATACGAGCTCGTACCACCCCCAGACGAACGGGATGGTCGAGAGATTGAACCACACCCTGTGCCAAATGTTATCGTATCTCATCGCGGACGACCAGAAAAACTGGGACCAGATGTTGCTACACGCCATAACTGCACACAATAACAACGTAAGAAGGGGCACAGGATTGGCACCCAATGAGGTCCACATAGGCCGGTACCCGAGGCTGCCAATGCCTATTTTAGAAGGCAATGGGGTGAAGGGCCACCAGAGTGCGAAACGGGATCAGCTCGATTATCTAGAACTGATGCGAGACCGACAGATACGCGCATACAACTTAGTACGGGAAAGAGGACAGATTGATCAAAGCAAAGCACCAAGCCGCGAATGAGAATATCGACGCCACCACGAACAATCGATCGACGTTTAAGGCGGGAGACTGGGCGTGGGTATACGATGATCACAGCACTATTACCGGCGGAGGAAAACACGCACACAAGCCCACAGAAGGCAGCTCAAAGCAGAAATCGTTTCCATTGATCAGCAAACTAGCCAACGGTTGGACCGGTCCGTACAAGGTGTTGTTCGTAGGCCCCGGAAAAATGGATGACGGACGAGAAGTAGGGAAAACGCTATTATTGTTGGAAATTCGCCAGGATGAGCCCGGGCGAGGGACAAATGCTCGAGTATCGGTACACCGATGCAATAAATGTTTTACCCCCCCACGACGGAGCGACCGCGCCGAGATTTTTACCATGGGCCATGAGCAACTATGTGCTCATTAAATACTCGGAAATTTCCCCACCATTTCACCTGACCACAGACGACGTTCACGATTGTTGAGCTTGACACCCACCGAGTCACCCCCCGAACAATAACGAAACATCGGTTAACGAGAGGGTTACGTGGGAAACTTGCAGTGCAATACCTTACGTACTGGGAAGGGATAGAACGACCCACATGGGAACATGAAGAGGAGTTAAAACAATATGGGAATCACGTAGTAAAATATTGAGCCGGCAAACCAGTCCAAATTGGAGGGACTGCGAAATATCGACAGCACATAGTCCAAGTAGCTAAGAGAGCTGTAGCCCGCGAAAAAAGCGAGAGACATGTGCTGCCGGGATATTTTGTGTGCTGCGACACCCGAGAGAGGCCGGGGCTGTATACACCTGACATCGCTGGCTCGTATATCTATTTCAATACGATAAAAACAGTTTGGCAGCTGTCACGAGTGGTGGGGGTTGCGGAGGACGCCGAAAGCAAGAGCCTTCCACACACGATCAAGATGCTGGATCTGGGAAAGCAATACAACGTACATCTGTCCAAGGCTACCTTAACCACCGTTAGGGCAGGAGCAAGGAATGTGGTGCTGGCACGTACACCGGAGGACGAGGAGCACCAAGAACTACGCACCATTGCTGGGTTGATAAAAAACATGGGGGGTGGGAGGTACACTCGACAGGAAAGCCGACAGAGTGGACCGGGTGTTGGCACTTATCAGTGGTAGGATAGTGGGAGGTACACTCGGGAGTGAAAGCCGACAGAGTGGACCGGGTGTTGACTCTTATCAGTAAGGTAGGGGGGAGACGGGTAGCGAATAGCGAAGAAAAGCCAACAGGCCATAGGTTAGCGAGAAGAGTGTGCAGACATTGTAAAGCTGGAATTGACTAGGATTAAGTTAGCAGGTCGAGTTGAAGCGAGGAGGATTTGTTTTTCTGTGTTATTCCGGTACTTCAAATAGCTACCGGTAAGGGAGAGGATTGTTTTTTTTCTCCGTTCAGTTATGTTGAGTTTTTACGATTTGTTTTTTAGGGGTTTCCACCCATTTAATTCTGCATTTGTTTTCTCTAGTATAAACAGACATCAACACCTGTTTAGCAATCTCAGTACGGATTGTTGTTGCGCCGCACGCCCTTTATATGGCGACGGTGGCTCAGGGTGGGCTATTGTTGTGAGATTGGGTTTCCAGATCATTTCGAGGCGTTATAGTGACAGAGAGCAGGGCACGAAGTCAGTTGAGTCGTACGTCAGACAAGAGGGACGACCCAACAGCTGGCCCAACGCTCATCATGGGGTAAGAGGAGAGCAGTAGAACAGGTTATACTAGAAATACTGGGGTGGGAGAAGTCGGAGCAGTAAGAGAAGACCTGATTGGACGAAGACCAATTAATTTAGGACTCGTTGGGAGAAAATACTGTTGAGAATGCACGAGCGTTGAAGCAAGACTGTTGAGAGAGCATAGCTGCTGCCTGCTGATAGGCTATAGCCAAGCGAGGAACGGATAGCGGGAGGTAGGAAGATAGAATATAGCCGCCTAAGCGACTCTTGTAGGACTACTGGCGTAGCTGTCGTACTTCGGTACCGTTACTGGACGTATGTAAGCGCTGGTGAGTGTGCCTCGCACACCTCCCCTCTGCTCAGTCCCGGTTTTCGCCTGCCTTTTTCTACACCTGGCTAATAAAATACCTATTTTTGCATCGTCTCCTCTTGATCGAGTCCACTGCCTGCTGTCCATCCCGAACCTGCAAACCTCTGAAGGCCTACCCCTTCAGTCTCTCGTGAGAGGAGCTTACTAACAGCTCCTTCCTACGATACCCGTGATCCGCCCCGTTCCAGGGGACGGAGCGAGCCGTCCCCGGGAGGTCGCCTTCCCCCGATCCCCTCTGGCCGAGTTCGGCACCGAGGCCCGTTCTCTCGCCGGGGTCGCCGAGGGCCGACGCGTGGGGCGGACCGGGTGCGAGTGCGGTGCCGATCGGGGTCGGGTGGCGCGCGGTAGAGCCGGTCTCCCGCGGGGCATACCGAAACCGGCATAGCCCTGAAGGTCCCAAACGACACCATCCCCATCACCACGACCGAAGCGTATTGAATAATAAGGATGAACAAAATTGGTGATCTATTATTGTTGACGTCCATAGCCATCGAAGGACCTACTGTCTTGATATCGTATTGTTCAAACAAGATGTACTATTATTGTGGTTGTTTCCCCGATGGCTTTTGTTCCGGACAATAGCCACCTACGTATGGGCCAACCTTTTCACTCCATTGCTACAGCAGGGGTACATTGTGCCAATTGTCTGCTATCACATCGACCCCGACAATGTATGTGCATCGATGGACAGCTTGGTCAGCCTATTGTGGTTATAAATCGCCATTGGCACGCACATTTGGGTGGCTACAGTAACAGAACTGGACGAATTATTTTCTGTCGCCCAGGGTGAAATAATTTTCCGATATCGTCTATCTCCCATGAGGATATGTTTGTATGCGCCGCTGTCGGACGCATCGCTTATACTGGCGCGCATGGCTCCGTATACTCGTACCATGAATCGTGGAGAGAGAGCAGTAGTAGTAGTAGATAAATTACTCGTACCACCATATACCAAGCACACACACACACAAGTAGGCCAGTACCTGTCGTCAAAGGCCCACAATAAACACCACACAGAGGAGTGAGCCGTACCCTTCCGTAACGCTCCACCCGCACATACATATACGGGCAGTATCTTATCATCAAAGCCCGGGTCGTATCCTTATCCTCAGCGACTGCTGAGTGCTGAGCAGCATAAAAAATATCATCTCAGATCATAATGCCTCGCAACACAATATGAAACCCCAATCTCCGTAGACCAGTATGAAACCCCCACATATCCGGGAACCAGCATCGAGCAACAGCATACTACCACAAACAGAGAACATTTGCCTATTGCGCAGAAAATACAAACCAGGTGTTGCCGACAATGTCTTCTTTTGTGGTATGTGGTATGGCCTGCGATGGTTCGATACGGTATGCGGATATCCGGCGGTTTCATATTGTGTGCCGAGAGGCATTTTGATCTGCGATGATTATTTTGGATGCCTCGACATGGATACTGCGCCTCCAACGGGGGCAGTCGCTGAGGACAATACCTTAACACCCGGACTCCAGGTACGAATATAATATGCTGTCCGTATATATATGAGGATGGAGCGTGACGGGAATAAGGTACGGCCAACTCCTGTGTGGTTCATATGGCAGGGCCTTTGACGTCACTTACTGGCCTACTCTCGTTGTGTGTGTTTGGTATTATCTACTACTGTACTGCTCTTCCTCAACGAGTCATGGTATACGTAGCCATGCGGGTCAGTAGGCCGCGTGTTCAAAAATAAACACGTCCATCTATAGACAGGGTGGCCAGTGTATTGCATATTGTGGACGACAAAGGCCCTTGACAGCAACAACAATTTATCAATAGATTGTGAGGCCACAATAATAGGTAGTACAATGTGTCTATCGATCGCAATTACCAACGGCAATATATTGTGCAATGCAGCCATCGATAGCCTTTCTCCACCTCAATAGATCATGCAAGCTACCCATCGATACATACTGCCCAGAGCAATGTATTGCCCCGGCTACGAGTATACAGTACATCGGTGGCCCTTGCCCTGCCCCAATTGAATGAGCGAAACGAAATCGATAGACAATGCCGACGACAGTAGACCCGTTCACCCATTGTACAAACTACGTACTACGTGTATCACGCGTAAAACAGTTTTTTTTGTGCTCATCTCGTCTCTTTTTTGCGATTGTTTTTAATTGCACCAAGTCCAATAAAAATCGAAGCAAAACCCGCCCCTCGTTTTTAGTGCTGCACATGCATTGTCTACCTGTGCGTGCGCGAGGCTTGTGCGAGTAGAATTCACGTATACCTGATAAATATCAAGTAGCATTCACCTAACTGAATGATCGACACCATTAACCCTTAGCAATACATATTTGTAGCGCTTGGAATATGCACCATATTTGCCACAATACCCTTCTTGGAAGTTTGAGAACAACAATTGAGGTGGGATTAATTTCGTCATACTGTTCTGAAAAAGTAGTTCTGTTGGCGCACGAAACCTGCGCCTGCAGACACAAGGTCGATCTTTTGATTTTCGGCAGGGTACACAGGTACCCGTACTCAGGATATTTTTGGTGGGCGACCTCTCCAAATAGTCCGGAGCCGGTGTCGAGTTCGTAGCCAAACATGCCGGAGTGTTCGGTAAGGTATTAAAGCCGTACCGAACCGTACCGAAGGCTTCGGTAGAATATTTACCGAGCAAATACCCCCGGTATTGGTATACTTTGGTACGTGCTCTACCGAACACATCGGACACAACAGGATCGTCCCTCTTCAGTTTTTGCCCAATACGTCTGCGGGTGACCAGTATATATGTTGCTGGCTACTCTTGTGCCCAAGTATTTTCATCTGTCTTGTTCTCTTGTGCTTCTTGTGTGGAAATTAATCCATCCACATTATTAATATAATGTAGCTCAAGTCGCTAACTTTATCCTGAAGTATACATTGTTTGCGTTCACATTTATTTGCGATACGTCGTGGTTTCGCGCTTGAATAGTGAGATTTATAACGTGTGATCCGGTACTCGTGACAATATGCAGTACCGGCCCGCTCATAAGAAACCAGAAATCGAGCTTAGGCTGGCTTTCTTATTTGAGAAAGGGGTGTGTCCCACACTAACTTCAGTATAATAGCTGTCGACTTTCTTATTTCCCCCGTAATGTCTAGGCTGAGTTTCTGGTGGGGCACTTTCTTATGAGAGGGCCGGAAGTGTATCTATGTTTACCATCACTTGCGGCATTGTAACTCATCCTACAACATATCTACTGTATATAATATACCGTCTGCATGCACAGCAGTGGTATGATAGCGTTGATACCGCACGCACGTATGTGCCACTCGAGACCCAGACAGCTCTACTTAGTGCATAGCTGGTGCTACACCCCTCTGACAGCTGTTACAATATGCATCCCCATATCGTATCGCAATAATAGTAAGAAAAACAGAGCAACAAAACACAGTCATCTCAAAACCCTCATGACAAAACATGTATCAGCCGATTTTCCTAAATGACAATCGAAAATATTGGTTTGTGAAATGCAAGAGGTCTACTTCCCTCACAGTCGTTTTTTTCACTGTAAACTATTGTCAGTTGTGACACGCGTCGATGACAAAAACAAAAAAGAAATCGCAATCGGCAGTCTCAAGATATCGAAGATCCCAAAAACACCTGCTGCGAGGTACCTCGCTCATAAATGCAAATTCCTTTAAATCCTTGATTTTTCGAGCCTGTCAAGGTTGATTCCATTTTTTGTTTCGTGGATCGATACCTACCATCGAGGAACATATTTTCTAGGTCAAATTTTGATCGTGAGCGAAATACAACTCTTAAACAATAACAGAGTACTAAAATCGATTTTCACTCTCACCGGAAAGGCAATTCTCAATTAAGAAAATCGGCTGTTATGTGTAAAACGAGCATGGATGGACAAATATTGACGCGTGCTCCGATAGATAAGAGGTATCACGTTCCCGCTGAAACGTTTTGGGGATGACGCGGCTCCTTACCTCGAACTCGTCGGAATTCCATTTTTGTGTGTGATGAAATGGTTTTCGCTGCATGCTGAGGTGATGTAAGTTTTCGTCGGCTAGCACGTTTGGTTTCCTAAACAATCTGCGTTCAGCTGAGGTATGGAGCTCCTTAATAAGTAACCACCCTCCGAAGGCAGAAACATACATGGTGCACCTCTACCGTAGCATCAGTATACCGGTATACCGTACATACCCGGTATATAACGCCATTGTTATGGTATTGCTGGAATTTTGTGGAATCGCTTGGTAAACACCTGGTATCAGGTATAAGAATCGTATTGGTAGAACTTGGAAGGCGGTATCTTAGATGGGAACCAGGGGTTCCCAGGTATTATCTACCCCGCCTTTCAGTCGCTCATCACGCAAAAGGAATCAAAGCTGCTCTTCTTTTATCTCTAAGCAAACAACACACGTGAGTACTAACGAGTACCCGTTCCATAGGCTGACCTGGCTAGGGATACCCTGTCTCCTTACCTTAGTCTTATAGCATTTGGCGTCGTCGGCAGAACAAGCCTAAAAAACGGAGAAAACTTTTTCGGCTTCGTAGCCTTGCCGTTCAGAGGTGTGGGAGTGGGTTTTGAGGAGCCGCATCTTCGACTCATGTTTTAGCTCGTAGAATCGGGGTTTCCACGAATTTGTCATATTTCTGCATAAGCGGCTCATCAGGGTGGGCTAGTGTTATGGTATTGGTGGAATGATGTGGAATTGCTTGGTAAATACCTGGTATCAGGTATAAGAATCGTATTGGTAGTACTTGGAAGGCGGTATCTTAGATGGGAACCAGGGGTTCCCAGGTATTATCTACTCCGCCTTTCAGTCGCTCATCACGCAAAAGGAACCAAAGCTGCTCTTCTTCTATCTCTAAGCAAACAACACACGGGAGTACCAACGAGTACCCATTCCATAGGCTGACCTGGCTAGGGATACCCTGTCTCCTTACCTTGGTCTTATAACACTGTGTTAAAAGGCATGGAGGGAGCCGCACAATGTATACCCTGGTTGTAGAGGTAGGCATATATGATATAACCGCACAGTTCGCCGTGCTTTTGGGTCCTTATTACCCCACGTCTGATAAGCTCGTTACTTTTGCCGCCCGTTCTTGTGCACGATGCTTCGTGTCACAGTAGTGGCATTGCGCATGCGCTAACCGCTTGTCGCTGGAAATATGCGTTCTTGGGTATGACTGACGCGTGCTACGATTATAGAGGTAGCGCTTTTTGGCAGATTGTTTTTCTGCATGACGGCGAATCGTCGAAGTCTCATTCTTGAGCTGCAGAATGTTTCCACTTTGTACTTACACTGCGGAAGTGTTCATCTAGTAGCCCTTTTATGTTCCTTCAACACCACTTTTTACTTACTATTAGTATAGATCTCCTCGAGTAAGGAGCCTAAACAAAATCATGGAAGTGCACATTTACCTTGAGATAGCATGCGTCTTTCGCACCACGACACGTTGCAGTCAACATCCTATCTATATGCCTGCATCTCTACTGGCACAAACCGGTGGCACGGGGGCACCGCACCTCCCAAAACGTGACCGACTGTCAAAATCGTGCTCTGAACCCACTTGACTTGCAACGGCTTTCGATAACGTTTCCTCACAATGGGCTTTGTCGCGGACGACCCTGCTGACAAACAACTTCTGCTATTATTGTATCATTAATTGTCGATAGCTCGGTTCCAGGGTAGCTTTCTTTATATGGTTGTGTTTGGCTTCCGATAACGTGCAGCCTAAGCTCCGACGTTGATCACTCATAAGCGTTCCTCGAAATCCAGAAAACCAAGGGGAATCGAAACAAAAAGGAAACATATGTATAGTTATATGTTTGTGAATTTTTCGCACTTTTCGCAACTTTTCTCTTCGCGCGAGCGCTTTTCGGCAAAACGCTAAGTACCTCGACACGGGAGGCCCGGCCGGACACATTGCTCGAGGTTTGAGCTCGATCCGAGCACTGTAGCTCGCGTGGTGGGCGCTCAAAGTTTTTTTTTCCCCGCGGGAGTGGATAAGGCGATTCCCCTGGTTTTTCTGCGTGAGGCCTTATTTTGTACGTACGTGCCAGTAAATAATAATATCCTATTGTTTGCCCTGCTTTCACGAGCTGATCATGGGCACACACAGGAGAGCGCAGACATATCGGTATACCACAGACAGGTAGAAACAGAACATGCAGAGAGCACAGCGTTACTACGCTGCATAAGCACCACCAGGTAACACCGCGTGCGTGGGTGACACACCCATCTGTGCTGTACTGCTGTGGCTAGCTGTGTTCATCGGAGCAAGCGGTCCGTAGTCCACCATCTACATTTCTGTTGTGCTGATGTGTGTGACCGACTCACTCTCACTCTGGCCTGAAATGTAATGGTCGCTTTGATCATAGAGGAGTACCTCAACTGTTTATACATGTTATTTATTTTTTTGTGTTTCTTTCCTGAAGCTCACTCCAGAAATCAACAAGACATCAGACAACATGCAGCAAACACAAACGAGGTCACAGCCCCGCCTAGAAGCACAAGCAGCAGACATTCCTGTGGCAGGTCCGCCGTGTACTGCTGTGGCCATTAGTGGTTGCTTCATCGGAGGCTTGCATCAATCTGTCATCAGCAATCACCACCACACCTCTCTGTCTCTCTCTCTCTCTCTCTCTCTCTCTCTCTCTCTCTCTCTGCGCTGCTGCCTGCTGCTGTAATTGCATGGTGCATGTGCAACCTGTCGTGCGTCTGGCGCTCGTTATTTTGTACGTACCGGTAAATAATATTGTCCTGTTGTTTGCCCTACTTTCACGAGTGCCGCGACAAATGACAGTGTACCGGTTTTTGGGAAATTAATTTTTGGTACGCGTAGTATAGTCAAATGGTCACCATGCGCGATTGTGGATGTGAAGGCTTGAGTTCGATTCTCACAGCGATGCTTTTCTCTTTTTTTTTTTTTAACTTTTCTTTGTATTACAAGCACGTTATCAGCCCCTTCTTCGGTGCATCCTTTTCTACTTCTTCTGCAAATATTATCCCACCACTACGGCACGGGCACTGTGTCCCATGTGTCACGTGTGCGTGCGTGTGAGGTGTGTGCCGTGTGTCACGCGTGTGTATGCAGCGTGTCACGCTTGGAGTATTTTCAAACCTTTTTTTGTTGGGAGTCCTCGGTTTTGTGCGGGATAGACCTTCCTTACCTTGAGCGCCACAACAATTAAATATTGACAAACATTATAACATGTTTGGCGGGATCTCTAAGAACGATCGAGTCAATAGTAACGGTTCCACCCTATTTCCGAGTATGTTTTATCCCCAAAAATGCAGGTGCAGTTCTAAAAAGGTCTACATTTAAGTACAGTAATACTCAGATATTTATTAACGTCGTATTTATGTACTACCTGGTATACATTATGATATGCGAATTAGGTTTTCGATTCGTCCTTGCGCCAATCCCCTAGGCATGTCCCGGAGGGGAGCCTTGTATGCATTATTGGTATGGCTGTTGCTCACACAGCGTCCCATCGCCGTAACAATCAGCAGTAGGGTGTGGACATAAAAAATGTCCCCAATACTACCACGTTAGTCGGGCCAAGGCAAACGCTGACGAACCTCCTGCAGCCCGGATACACACATATATGTACCATATATAATGCTGTATATATATGCGCACGTCGAGTTAGGTTTCGAGGAAACCGATTTCTGAAAAGTGTTCATGTTTGTTTTTTTTCACACGGCACCTTATATGTTACGGTACAATTCTTGACGCCTCAGCGACATGTTGTCCCTTCTTCGACTTTTCGTTGCTTCGCAGTTCCCCTGTGCGGACAGCAGTGTGTTGACCTTTTGACACTCTGCTCTGGCCTTCGAACGTCTGTTCGCGTGTCCTCCATGGCGGACGAGAATGTGAATATTGAGGCGCAAGGTGAGCTTTAGCACAGACTTCATGGCGTCCGCTAAAAAGAAGCTATATCGCCACATACACTGCAGTCAATAATAAGTTATTGCACCCACTATAGGGTGGGGTGGGGTGGGTGGTTGGTTGGGTTGGGCTTAGGGTGAATTGCTCGAGTCTTGAAGGTCTCGTCATGTTCGGCTCCTTGTCGGAAGAATATCACTTTTGAGTACAGGCATGCGGTTGTACGTCTGTGGTGGAGCGGCCACGGTAGAAGTGCACCATTCCGTTTCTTGAAGAGCTCTACAGTATACCCCACCCAACACCTGTTTCAGGAGGGGTGACTGACAAAAACCAAGTGGAAAAACGATGATCACTCCGCCCATGACACAACAACTATACAACGAAAAATACAGCAGCACAAGAAAGGAATTCCAACCACTTTGGGTGAATGCGCCCCGTCCTTAAAGGAAACGTTCACGCCAACAAATGCTACCAGGTACGTGCCTCTATTCTAGCACACGTCCTTGGGTTATACTGGGTTGTCTGGGCGTCTCCCCCCAGCAACGACTGAAGTATTTCGGCATACGCTCAACTGGTTTCCCCCCCTCCCAGTCGCGCGCAGAGGACGCGTGACGATTCAAGTATTGTTTCCATACCAAACTGTACGCGATGGATTCTCACATGGGCAGCAAGATTTGCCATCCTAGAGACGGCGGCGTCGAAAACGCGCCAAAAGACGTTCCGATGGTATGGTTTCTTGTTGGAATATCGGGCGACGGGGGTCTATTCAGGCATCATCGGTGGACCTTTCCTGACCAGTCGGCTTGGTGGCGTTGACTGCGATGCGTGCGTTTTGGACCATCCAATCAGCGTGGTGTTTGGTTTATTTGGGCTACCAAATGAGACCAGCATGTTTCATCAACGAAGGTGACAGACAAGCCCCTGTAGGCTTCCACAACTCCTGGCGTTTCAGACTACAACATACCAAATATGCGGATTGTGTTACAAAGGACCGTCGTTATCTTTGCGTGCCTGCTCTTGTTTTTTTTCTGTATGCAGCATACGGTGATACGACTGAGATATATCTTTACTATTCGGCGTTTTGACAAACCGTTACTTTTGACTTCCAACTACATTCATACGTATCCAGACGTCGCACAGGATATTATATGTCTGGTCCAGGTACTAAACATCAATGGGTTGGGACGTACATACACACTTCATGCATGTCCGACACGTCATCACATTGAAACGTACACATATCATGCAACTACAGTAGTACTATATGAGATGACAATGTACACACAAACGTTAGTCCACGTAGGATGACATAAAACCACCTTGCTGTACAAATCACTGCCCTGTGAAAACGTGTACAGATTATTCCATACTGTGTAAACATGCCCGGAGATAATCAGGTACGTACGTATTTAGGTCACATATTCGACGTTTGCAACCATCTCCAATCTCTACTGTACCGCGACCCAGAACAATCATCACTCCCGCCGGCCTGGCGTGGTCGACGTTACTGTAGCTTACATCATATCAGGGTCGCTCACTATGTCGGTGGTTCTAACTGCCTTGAGGAAACTCAGCTGGGGCCCCCATCTCTTGATATTTAGCCGAGACGGGTGTGTGCGCTTACCGCTGAAGAACAACCCGTACAAGGGGTCGCGTAACCTTTCAGGGTCTCGTTGGTAAGGGAGTCCTCAGGGCCCCACTGCCCTGTCATATGTTCGGTAGCAGAAAACGCCAGCTCTTCAGCTGCATCAGTGTCATACAGCGAGTCTTCCATGCTCTGCACAGTCTAAAATCTAGAGACCGAGGCGCGTTCCCCACTAGGTTCCGGTGTGTGAATTGGAGCCGCTTGGGATCATATTGCTCAAGATAGTTTCACGGTAAGATCTAGCAGTCACACCAGATGATGGATGCCGCTCACATGATTCGTTTGTTGGTTGTGTGCGCCCTGCACAGTCCAAGACAATGCAGTCCAAGACGTCGAGGCTGCCACAGCGACGGGACGGTCGACTTGGGTGCGCCGTCATCTGTCCGATTCGGTGTACCTCTGGGCGTGCGGCGAGACTGCTGAAAACAAAGACGACGTCCTTGCGCTATCCGACAGGCTCATCGGCTGGCTTGTGCTTTTGGTGAGTATGCCGAGTTTCAATTGTACACGAGAGGCTGTTCGACGTGATGCGTAGGTTGGTAACCATACTCGTTAGGTACTGCACATAGTGCCCAGAAAACGTGTCATACTGCAATGTATTGGTTGTCTGGCCATAGAGCTCCTTCAGCGAGAATGCGTTAACTCTACGTAACGCCGCACGGGTTCGTGATGCACGCAGCGACTTTCCTCGCGAAACTTGAGGCTCGAAAGACAGGCATCCGCCAGGATATCGGGAACGTTACTGCTCGACTATGGCGACATATATCACGCATTGCTACTGCCAAACGACAGCCTACAATAAAAGCACTCGAGGCGGCTTTCTTATTACGAGGAAGATGCCTATGTCGATTTTATCTCCGATGTGAGGCCCAGGATGCTTTGGTTCGAATGTAGGCCCTGTACACTTCTAGACACACGGGGATGGGTATCCAATGAGTGGGCGCTCGGCTTCCGACGATTATGCTCTATCAGGGTATAACGTTTTGTCGGGTGCAGTTCGAAGAACACACGTGTTGCTCACACGCAACTTGCCTTGAGATTAAGACGGGACATAAGACATGTTAATGCCATGTGAGTAACTCCTGGAACTTCCCGTCCACCCATGAAATTCACATTGAACTAGAGTGGCACTGTTCCAAGACCCCAATGTGTATAATGTGCCCTTATGGCGCACCAGGTACGTGTTTGGGACGCGTGCTGACGTACGGGTAGCGCGTTCACGCCGATGCACGTCCTGCAGAATCGGGCTTCCTACCTCAGTAACTACCCCACCTCGTCGAAATAGCAGTTCATTGTGTTTTGCAGCCATTCTTGTAGCGTACCGCGACTGTCAACCTTGACGGTTTCCCTAAAGAATCGTACTTTTTTTTTTTGTTTAGGTGTAGAGGTCACTTCCAAGGGAGGAGTCTCCGACATGTTTAGGTGCTCTGCTACCGTAGCGTGCACGCGAAATAGTACAAGTTACGCTATTTGGCCGACGTTCCAGAGAATTTTCGAGGCGGGAGTATATGGGGGGCTGCGTGCCAGGAGCTGTAGTTCGTACGTATTGTACTCACGGATCACGTGTTCACCAGTCAGCTCATCTCCGTGCATAGAGGATTTGCAAAATCAGCAACGCATATTTGGGTCCAGCATCAACAAAGTAATACACCATGTGTACTTGTGTTTTGTAGGGGTATTAAACGCGACACATGTTCATCGCCCGCCTCATGTTCACAGATACAAGGGCTCCTCTACGCCGCGTTGCTCTGCCGAGCGGGAAACGCCTCCTCCTCCTCCTCGTCCGACACGGGAGGCGATGCTGACGACGACAGTAGCAGCAGGAGAGAGCAGCGCGGCTACCGCATAGCATCGCTGTTCGCAGCGATGTACCTGCTTGTCGCCACAACTCTGCCTGATCTTCGTGCTGGTTTCTCGTTCTCTGCAAATGGAGTGTCTGCTGCTCACCGCATTTTCGGCGCCGGCCTTCTGGTCGTGTATGGGCTCATGATTAGCACGGCCATGAAGGTGCTGACGTCGTCTGATAGCGAAGATGCGACGGTGATCCTGAACGCGGTGCTGGTCCTCTTTGTCGCTGACCTGGTAAGTACTGGAGCACCTTGGTATATTTTATAGCGATACATCTTCGACTACATAACCTTTCCTCCTTGACGGGTACGTACGATCTACCTCCGCACGTGAGTCATCCCACGGTAGGGGAGCAGCAGGATTTTCTGAGCTCCTCACATGAGGAGCTGAATATCTCACCCGAAAACATGACTTCGGAAACATTCGTTCGCGCCACCCGACCAAACCTCCCAATGCGGTAGTCTGAAAACAAATATACCAGTAATATATTAATAGCATTCGGTGGTTACTCTCAAGTGAGGAGTACAACCGGTCAGAAAATATTGAGCCTAAAAGTGGTACCCCTAACGTACGATCTACCTCCGCACGTTGTGTCCTCAGGCCTCGTTGGCTTATCTTTGTGAGTATTGAATTCGGAACGGTTGATGCCCCTTTACGTGTAGAGGGTTGTACAGAATTTCCCGCTCGACTGGTACTTACGACTTATCACTGCAGGCTGTATCGCCTTGTCTCCTCGTAGCTACGACGCATACGACGGTAGAGGTGCACCTGCGTACAGTAATGTTTCTGAGCTTCTCACTCGAGGAGCTCCATACCTCAATACCTGCAGTAGTCAACCAATGGTTTTGGAGGAAACTACTAAAGGGGCTACCCGATGATTGCTCCCACGACCTACGTACGAAAGTGAAACTAACACGTTGCAACACAAGAATGGATGCAAATCCGACGAATTTGGGTTAAGGAGCCCGATCATTCAGAACACATTAGAGCCAAAACGTGCGACCTCTATCGTGGCATGTGTCTTACGTTGTCGCGCAGTTTCGAAGCCGAAAGCTTGGTGCCTCCGTTTTTGTAACTGAAGGATGTTTTACGTCTCGCATGACCCGAACCAAGGTTTTTGCACTATTAATACAGTAGTCACCAACTAAGATACCATGCCCGCATTGGTTTCGCTGGGTGTGCACCGAACATAAAGGTTTGACGCGTGCAGTAGACCCTCAGACAACTCGATGCCACCGGCCAAAAGGAACAACCTCTCAAACCAGCATGGCGATAAGTACCTCCTCCCTAATGAGACAAAACGCTCACGCAGAATAAGCAGTTTATTGTTGGCGGCGCATACACACTCTGTATCCTGAAGACGCAACACGGATGATATGCCGACTAAAGCGCGATTCCCCTCTTTCTTCCGTCCCCCGTGCTGCTGCAGGACGCGAAGGCGTACACATTCTTCTCGACAGTTCCTATAGCATGGCGGCTATTTTGGGCGATCGTTTCAGTCTGGATAAGCTTTGTGCTGGCAGTGATCGCGGTGGTCTATGTCGGGGATTCCTCGAACGCGCTGGACGTTTTCCCCAGCTGGTTCTATCTAGCCGTGTCTCCGGCGGCCGCAGCCCTGGGCTCCTTCGCGATAAGCAAAGGGCTGCATACTTTCCTCGAATCTTGCAGCCAAGCATGCGGAGGCGCTGATCGGGTAATGCTCGGTTCAATCGTTTCGAGAAGCTGTGTCGGTTTCTCTGCCGCCATGAAGCGAGCGAGAGAACGTTTCGGAGGCGACCGTTGTTTCTACGTGGTTCGAGCCCTGTGGCTTGCCCAGGGAGTCATCAGTTGGTGGTTCTTGCTTTGGGCCATCGGGGTGCCCGTCGCGTTTGACGTCCCCCCCTTCCAGTATGAAGACGGCGAGGATCCCGATAAGGTAACGTTGACGCCGAATCTGGGGACTATGGTGTTTTCGGTTGCGGTGGCAGTCATCGGGCTTGTCTTCAAGGCGTGCGGTTGTCTCCTGCAAAGGAACGAGCGCGCTGCCGATCTGCTGGGCGAGCCCTCTCCCTCCGGCAGGCCCGCTGTTGGAGAGGGGCGCGGGAAATACGCAGATGCTCGAGTCCCCTCGTTGCTGGTGGGGTGGGGTGTAGGATACTGGGTAACCTCACTCTTGTACGTGTTGGGCGGTGCTTGGCATGGAGGTGGATGGACCGACGCCCCAATCGCCGTCACAATTGTTGGCTACGTGGTACTACCGTGTTTCTTAGCCGCGGGCGTTTTGATGAAGACAGAAGCGAACTTCCTCGGCGAGAAACTCGGAGCCTCCATCAAGCCAGTCATCGTGGCGCTGAACGATAAGCGTAATATTTGGTACTGGGTGATGGCGACGGTCTTTCGCGATGTCTTCCTTTTGTGGGTGGTATTTTCGTTGGTGTTGGTCGCCTTCCTGGTTATAACGTACAGTAGCTGAGTCGATTTGTCGGGCTGCGAACGGCAGGGGGTTGAAGAAAGCACGACCGCGCTTTGGCACGACCGTGTGTTCTGCAGCACTGTCGTGTGTCGTGGGCCGCCGTCGGTTTGAGACAAAACTACACAGGAGGCGCAAGATTGTTTCCCCTAGAAAATGCGTTTGTTCGGTTGTAAAATGTATTGGGTTGGGAGAAAGCACGACGGTGGGGTTTGGCCGCCTGACCTGTATCGTGAGCCTTCGCCGATGTGATGCACAAGATTCGCCGTGTCGATAGTTCGACTGTTACCGTGGGTGAGAGCGAGTTGGACCGTTGGGTCTCCATGAATTTGTATACACTCTGCGAGTACCAGTATATGAGTATGTGCATATGACGCGTGCTACGGTAGAGGTAGCACTTTTTGGCTTAATCGTTTTCTGAACGATCGGGCTCCTTAACCCAAATTCGTCGGACTCTTCATTTTTTGTTACGAATAATGTTTTAAGAGTATACTGCGGTCATGAGATTTCGCATCCGGCAGCACTTTTATTTTTCTCCAAAATCTTTTTTCGGTGAGGTATGACGCTTCTTAAGCGAGGAGCTCAGAAAAAACATGGTATTAGGGATCTCCTGACACCGGAGTCCCTTAGTGCACCGTACATACGTCACAGGTGGTGTAGGATATACCTCATACACAATATACCCCCGTCGTTCGTTCGTCTCGCACGCCTTGTACGGAAACAGAGCCAGCGAACGTGTGTTGCCACGGTCTGTATCGGCAGGATTGCCCTGGAACCTATCGTGACCCCAAAGCTAGGCCAATGCTCCAGGAGACGAGTTACAGTAGTGCTGCCTGCACACTCGCAGTGTTTTCCAGTACAACCTCCGATACACCGCTCGCTTTCATACGCCACCCACATGGGATTTGGCATCCTCCGTCGTAGCTCAAAACGACGACGTATGGTACGGTAGAGAGAGGTGCACCTGCATCCAGGACATTTGTTTTTCCTTCTGGGAGTGATCACGCGAGGAGCTCTATACATCGCCCAAACTCTGGTGTTGGAGGAACTGAAAAGTTCTGCCCGACGAGCAATGTCATGGCTTCAGTAAACGATTCAAAATAATTAAACGCAGCACTGAAAAACCGGACGACTTTGGTTCATGGAGCCCGATCATTCAAAAAAAATACCAGCCTACACGTGCTACCTCGATCGTTGCACACGCCATAGCTCACATACGTCTTCCAACGAGGCGGAGGTTTTTCCTCAAGCGAGGGGTGTCATTCCACTCTGGACGAACGATTAAGGACCGGTTAGTATTCACATTTTACGCCCCAACGCTCCTTACATATCCGCCCAGACGGATATAGTTCGGACGCTTCCCTCCCCATAGCACGTGTGGGTTTCCTAACGAAGCCATCGCGCGTGGTCGTACACCTCGACAGTCCGGTAGAGTGCAGAGGTCTCCCCCATGGTCACAGTCGTTTTCGAGGTTCTCTAAAAGGTGTTGGTATCCTAACGCACTGCAACTCGCCAAACGCCTCACGGCACTTCGTGATTGGTGCGAGCAATATGCTCCTGATAAACAAACCCGCTGTGTTCTGTCCCAGCAACGTAGCGATAGGAGGGGCTATGGGCATATGACTACGACATGCATGTCATGAGCACACCCCCCCCCTTCAACACGAACCCTTGTTAACCAATATATAGACTATCTCCCCCAACACATTGAAGACACACGTTGAACAGCAGACATGGTTTCACAAAAACAGATTTGAGGTATATGATGGAGCGTCTACACGCTCAAGGGAAGCCGACGATCCAACTCGCTCTCTAGAACCGAAATCGTTTAACTATTGGCCTAGACCCCTATGTAGCTTGGGTTCAGCCCGATCTGGGCCCACGATACAAGAGAATAAATCGAAAGACACAGTGAGTTGTTCCTTTTTCAAGTGCTGATCGTTTGTAACCGGACAGACGAAGAAGCTAAGTTGTTGTTGCGAAGAAGACGATGGACGACTCCATACTTACGTAGCTTTGTTTCAGATCGGCCGAGGCCCACGATACGTGACAGGAGTTCCAAACGCACGGTGGTGCAATCTTCAAGCCCAACTAGAAAAACGAATCAGCTGTTGTGTGCTACTGTAGGAACGAAAGTATCACACACGAAACTATCGCCCAAAAAAAGGAAGACATCGCGAAGGACCGTCGCCAGAATCCAGCACCAAACCTTACGCTTATCCTTCAGCGCGACGATGACAGGCTTGACGAACGCTCCAATATTGTCGCCCAGCAAGTTCGTGTCAGTCCTCATCAAAATGCCCACAACGAAGAAGCACGGTAGTACCACGTAGCCAACACCTGTGACGGCAATTGGGGCGTTGGTCCACCCACCGCCATGCCAAGCACCACCCAACACGTACGACAGTGAGGTGACCCGGTACCCAACACCCCACCCCAACAGCACGGACGAGACTCGTCCATCTGCACAGCTCCCGCACCCCGCCCTGTCAGCAGCCGGTTTATCAGAGATGCAAGGGGGTCTCACCCAGACGAACGGCAGAGCGCTCTTTTGTATTCGGAAGACAACCGCATGCCTTCAACACAAGGCCAGCGAGTATCGCAGCAAATAAAAACATTAAAAAGGCTGTAGGATTCGACGTTAACCTCAACGTATCAGACCGATCGCCTTCGTCGAACTGGAAGGGAGGAACATCAACAGCAACAGGAAACCCAAGGACAAAAGCCAATAACCACCAACTGATGACTCCCTGAACAAAGCCACAGTGTCCAAACCGCGTAGAAACAACGGACGCCTCTGAAGCGTTCTGTTGCCCTCTTTTTAGAGGCGGAAAAACCGGAACAAACCCTTCGAGACGATGAAGCCGAACGTCACTTCATGAACGCTT
The DNA here is from genome assembly GCA_008828725.1 of Saccharina japonica. NCBI lineage: Eukaryota > Phaeophyceae > Laminariales > Laminariaceae > Saccharina > Saccharina japonica. The sequence continues at coordinate 15,340 of MEHQ01000893.1, read as the reverse complement.
CCGCATGCTTCGCTGCAAGATTCGAAGAACGTGTGCTAGCGCGTCGCTCGCTACGAAGGAGCATAGCGCCGCCCCCGCCGGAGATACCACTAAATGGAACCAGCTGGGCAAAACATCCAGATCGTCCGTGACATTCCCAACGTACACGACCGCAAGCAGTGCCAGCAAGAAGCTGTGATCCAGACGGAAAATATCGCCCAAAACAGGCGCCACGCTTTATGAACTGTCGCAAAGAACGTATGGGCCTTCGCGTCCTGGAGAAGCACAGGGACGCCGGGAGAGGGTAAAGGAAAGTTCGCCGGCATTATCATCGGGGTTGCGTGTTCATCATATAAGAACGCCTGTTGGGAGTAAGAATATACTCATAATGTGCTACGATTCTTAGATAACCTTAAGCGTGGACAGGTTCACAAGGCTTAGTTCAGCGATATCCGCTAGCGTGGTTTCTGATTCGTTCTCAAATTTCTTGACGTCAATATAAACGTTAGTCTTGCCCCATTTATTGGGCCCGCGGCATAATCGTGGATCCACGGTGGGTCCGATATGCTCACATCAAAATCAATCTACTGCTTATCTGCTGATACAATGCGCCGCCTGTGTACGCACGGCGAGCTCTGGAATATATCCGTTGGGGGTGATGGTGTCTGACTGGTACTCGCGTTGAGGTAACGCTGGTTTGGAAACACCTTGTATATAGTGCAGGGCTGTCTTGGAATCTAATGTCATATTGGACTCTGTAAAGCGCCTTCTGAGGTAACATACGATTTCACGCTGTTCGCGGTTTCGAGGTCCAACCAAAGCGTCAGTCTGATCGAACCTATTTACCGGTACATGTGCGAAGCGAGGACACTGTTTGACATTGTGAATGTCTGGAGCATAGATACTTCGCGCAAGCGTTAACGCCATGAGGAGGATTGACTGAGTTACACCCATGTTACACATTAATATTCTTTCCACCTACTAGGCATGATGTATGTAAAGCCCAGACCAGTAGTTGGGACACGGACTGCCGAAGCAGGTAAACTTGAATAAGGCGTACGTCGACGACATCGAGGATACTGTGGAGCGACCGTAAAACCGCACGAAAGACACGCGGCAGTTTGTATCAGGTTCCCCTAGCAACTGGAACCAAATTGACTAACTACTGGGTTAACCTCTTGGGGAGGAACAACGCAGAGCCATGTTGGCTTGAGAGTTTTTCGCTTTTTGTTTGTGCCTACGATAGAGGTATACCTTATTTTGGCTGAATCATTTTCTGAACGATCGGGCTCCTTAACCCAAATCCGTCGGACGTTCATTCTTGTGTCACGAAATATCGTTCAGTGATACTTCGGTCATGAGGTTTTTCCTCCGGTAGCAAATTTTATTTTCCTCCAAAATCATTGTTTCGGTGATGGTATGACGCCCCTTAAGTGAGGAGCTCAGAAAAAAACATGGTGCACCTCTATCGTAGCATCCGACGATTCCCAACTGTGTCTACAGCACCGTGGTAAACCTTTCCTACGGTGCTCAACGTAAACACCGTCCACGTGGCATGGCTGCGCTGACACATATTCCAAACCAAGGGTCGGGGGTCAAGCAAGACGCACACCATCATCTACGCACACAAAGGAAAGCACCAAGCTTTCGCCTCTTGAAAACGGCGCGGCAACGTAACATCGCGACAAGGCGATACAGCGCGCGGCGACAAGTCATACACACCAGCCAAGCTGTAAACGCAACACAACCATCTACATACAAAAGGAGGAACGGGCGTTACAGCGTGGAATATGCACAGAGATGCAACAGCGAGGCACGACGAAGCACTGCGCGGAGGTAGATCATACGTACCACCCGCCAAAACAGGAAACATCGTGCAGTCCACCGTGCATTGCTACGTTAAACCCCAGGTACTTCAGGGCTTACCAGGTCAGCGACGAAGAGGACCAGAAGCCGCGCTCAAGACCACCGTAGCGCGTCGTCGGTTTCAGCCGACGTCAGAACATTCATGGCCGCGCTTATCATGAGTCCATACACGACCAGAAGGCCGGCGCCGAAAACGCGGCGAGCAGCGCACACGCCTTTTTTGCGGGACAGTGAGAAACCAGCACGAAGATCAGGCAGAGTCGTGGCGACAAGCAGGTACATGGCTGCGAAACAGCGATGCTATGCGGTAGCCGCGCTGCCCACTGCTGCTGCTGTCGTCGTCAGCATCGCCTCCCGTGTCGGAGGAGGAGGAGGAGGAGGAGGAGGAGGCGTTTCCCGCTCGGTAGAGCAACGCGGCGTAGAGGAGCCCTTGAACCTGTGAACGTGAGGCGGGCGATGCACAGGTTTTTTCCAATATCACTACAGCACGGACGACAGTATACACGTCTGTGTTCCATTTTGTTTTGTTCCTAAGACTGGTGCTACGGTAGGGGGTGTAGCCTGATTTTCACTACCACGTTTACTCCACTCGGGCGAGTGGCTCTGTACCTCGCTCAAACCTGTACGCAGGTGTATAGGAATATGTGGTTGTCGCAGAGTAGCAAGCATACCATGGTGGTGCATATCTCGAAAACGTAAAGCGTTAAGACTTGAAAAAACGCGCGAAGATATATGGTGGTCACTCGGCGGAGTGGTTCTCATCCGCTGAAACAAACAGACTTAAAAGCGACCCCCCCTACCGTAGCACGCCCCCTATAAATATATGATATATTTATAGGTTGGGTTGGCGTCGGTTGGCAACGACGCTGTAAAACACGCCACTCGCTGCGTGAGCTAGACAACCAGGGTGCCGTTTTTTTTTGTTATTGTTTTTTGGCGGTCACCAAAGCTGGCGGTCGAGTAGATCATTTGTGCGGGGTGGAGAACCTTTGTTCCGCACAAGGGGAATGGTCGTATCACGTAGTGTTAATATGGTAAGGCGTCCGCGAGGCAGTTACATAGTAAAACCCATTGCTGTCTCCGGAAGTCGCCACACCAGAAATTAAATTAACTCATTGAAGCTGTCGTCCATATGCAAGTCCGCCTCAGAGGCGGTTCTTAGCAGGATGCAGCTCACCCTCCATGCGACTCGCCCAATACCTCATGGCGTTTCGCGCTTGGTGCAAGCAATGTCTGCCTGGTTGGTGAAAACCCAACGCGCTCCGTCCCGGCATTGTAGGGATGCGAGGGTCTATGGTCATATGACTACGGCCGTGCACAACATGAGTACACCCCCCCCTACCGTAGCACCAGTCCTAAACTATTATTTTGGATTAGAAAGGAGCGCCCGCCCGGATCATCAGTCTTTTTTCGAAAAAAAAACAAAACCGGAGCGCTGTGATCACAGGACGATTCAATACTTGTTTTTTGTGTTTTCTTTCTCTCCACCCCCCCCCTCAATTTTAGGCTTCTTGGTTTTAGAGACCCCCCCCGTCCTCTATAGACAGGGGGGGGGGGGGGGGGGCAGTTGGGGGGGGGTCTCTACAACCAAGTGATTCATTTTTTTCTCTTTCGTTTTGGTCTCAAAATTGTTCTGAGGATCACAGCGCCCCAATGTATATTCATTTTTCCATTCTGACCTTTTTTGTTTATGATAGACGTCGGTCGAAAAGTCGACTGGTTCGGGCGCCCACGGTCGAAGTGTTACCCCCTGCGTTTAGGTCTCGGAAATAGGACTGCCTTGTCGGGGTTATTTAGTTTCGGATACCCCTCGGTTGCCGTAATGATCTATTCCATCTGCTCGCTGGCAATATTTCCGGTTGGTGTGGACTAAATATTCCCCGCCCCCTCCGTTGTCCCCCCCTTGGACATTGCGCCTTTCGAAGGGCGGAGCGAGAGACGAGGAAGCAGACCGAGCTCGGACCGAAGAGCGCAGGAGGAGAGGGGGGGGGGGCGAGGTCGCTGAGAATGCCCGTGAAAGTGCTACTGCGGATCCGAGGTTAGCGATGTGACATGCCAGGCATTTTCCCACCGCTATTACATAATATCATCGCCCCGATGCTCTACCTAGTGGTACCCTCGACTGCTACTAAGAGTTGGTTTCCGGGGTTCGAATCTCACGTGGGTCGGACTTGTGAGTTTACTTGCAACAAACAAAAACAAAAACGGAATCAACTCCTGCGAGCGCTCAAGTAGTAGCGTGTGTAGGCGCAGTTCGATGCGAGTCAACAAGGGAAGAAGAGGGCTGAAGTCTTCTCGCGATAAAAATGCAAGGCAAGTAACCGTACGAGTAGCGGGGGGAGAAGGGAGAAAAGCCTACTTTGTGACCCCCCGGATCTGAGTTACGACTATTAAAAAAATGGAAAGGGAGAGAGAAAAGAAGGACGAATATAATAAATGGGATGGAAAAAAAAAACAGGCTACTCGTAGCCCGGAAAATGTGCCGCACACCTCAGAATACCCCGCTCGCAGCGAAGCTACTGTAGTATAGACACCTCACAATCCGACGCGTACGTAACCATCTGTGATGATCGCCCGCCGCTTATAATCGAGTAGCAGGACACTCCAGGGGGCTGGAAAAGCATTTTTTTTCGTCCTCTGTGCATGTGATTGGGATGCCGTCGCACATGCGTGCGTTCTTCGATTGTTTTTTTAGATTAACAACCCCTTGAGAGCTACGAGTACGACAACAGTTTAAATATACGTAGTGGATTACAGACTTGCAGGCAGTTCCTATTTTCGGCGAAGTTACTCGATCAGGTTGCGCGCAAGCGCCGAAAGCATGTCTCCCATGGAAAAGCGCGAACGAACACATAACCTATCATAGTCGAAATGTGCTTTACGCAGAAAATCAGGGAGCAATAGGCACGAATTGACAAAATATACCTCGAGGAGTGACAAATCTGGTGGACGGTCTGATATAGTCAAATGCCTCGTGGTGCTCGTGGTGCCAATATTGTTAATATGCGAAGACACCCTCTCCCCGCCCCCCCTGAACGATTTTGCGCCTTTCACAGCAAACAAGATTCATCTGGCATTCTTCTTCCTGCCACCAGCGGTCGTGCTTGGAATGTGGAATATCGGCAACGCAGAGATGGGAGAGCTTCTTCAGCGACCTGACTCGTGGCCCACCGAGAGACGTCGACCAGTTTTGTTTTCGAGAGCAAGACAGGGGGGCGGTATACTAAAACCAAGTAACATGTTTTGTTTCATATGGTTATTTTCTCGGTTCGTGCAGAAATCCCAACGCTCCGATTTCTTTTTTTCTTTTTTTTGTTGTGCTCCCGAAATCCGCACACCTCACTACCCATCGAGATTCGCATTTTCGAGACCCAGATAGGGGAGAACAAAAATATATAACCGATCGGTTTTTCGTTTTTTGTCGTCCACAAATCCCAACGCCCTGTTTTGTTTTCATTCTCTGTGGGAAAGAGTGTACGGTAGGCCGTTTTGGCCCGCCTTACCTCAAGAACAGAAACATGCACGATTCTGCGTACATTACGCGTGACGCGGACACCAGAGCGAGCACAGGGGAGCGTCCACTTTTGGGGCGCATCGATCGGGGCTCACATTACTTACCGTGCATTGCATTTTATGTTTTTTCGTGGACATGGGATCCCCCTCTTCTTGTTGGTTACTCATCTCACGCAATGCAAACAGAAAGGGCAATCGGCATAACACGGGCCTCCTGGGCACTCTCACGTGGCATAGAGGCATCAAACACGAGCGATAGAACGTGAACAACGAAAAACGAGGCCCGAAACGATCAATGCATAATAATACATCATATTGTACTCTCGCATTTCGAGCGTCGCAAGCACAACATGACCCCCTGCCCCCTGCTTTCTGAGACACGTACCAGGTGTATATGCATAATGCAGAGCTCAGCGGTTGCGGCGACATAACTAGCGTATGTTGTGTATGTGGAATACAGTCTACACGTGAGCACCCCCCATCTCTCTGTAAGCAAGCAATTTCGCTACAACGAAGAACATGATGTACCAGGTCACCCATCTCTCAAAGCCTGTCTTCCCGTTAGTGGGAGAGGTACTGCTATCGCGGCTACTCCTACGAGACTCTCAGGTGCCCGTTAACGCCGCTTGCGCAAGAGGACCCGACATACTTTCCACAGGCAAAAAACCATGGCCAAGCAGAGAAAGCATAGAAACATTATACAGGACAGAAATGCTGCATGAACACCGTCTCACTTCGGCGGAAACACCGAACCAAGTGGTTTGGTTCTCTGTTCGCGCCCCTCTGCGCAGCATGACGCCCCTCGCTTACCCCCCGGGGGGGGGGCGCGTCACTAGCGCCCCCTACCCCGCCCTATAGCCGTGGCGGCCATTGGCTTATATACCCCTACATGCTACGGTAAAGGTGCATCCCTCTTTTGTTTTTGTTCTTTCTGATCTCTGGTGGTCACTTAAGGGGCTCTATATACTCCACCCGAAAACTGATTTTGGAGGGAGAACGAAACGTGCTATCATACATACCCGACGAGCACACTCCACCACGGCTCCTAGACACGCAAAAGAAAAAACAACATGTTGCAAAACAAGACTTGGCATTCCGACGATTTTTGGGTAAGTAGTTTGCCTTATATGGCAAAAAATAAAGTGCTACCCCTATCGTTGTACAATGTCGCAGGTTCGGCACATATACATACACGAAAGAGGCACGTGGAAAAAAAAACAGACACCACCTACCCTCATTCATGATTTTTTATGTGTATGTATGCGCCACCGCTCCGAAACAAACGTTACTCGTACCACCACTGCTGTGCCCCCCAAATATAATAAGCATTACAGTAGTACATCAATATTTAACATAAACGGTGCATACATTCGTCGAACTTATTGGTTTAGGTGAAAGGCTTTTGATCCACCCTTTCTACTGAAGAAAGCGATGAAACATAATTCTCCGGCCTACGAAAACTCTTTTCCAGTGCGTCTCGCTGAAGTACGGTTTCCCCCTCGGCGCGGAAAACAATAACAAGCATTGATCAGCCACGTGGTGCACCTGTGCCCCCCTAAAGAACAGACACTACCCTACAGAGGATGCGGCGAGCAAAGGCGTACTTAGACACGCGCACTTTTTGCCAAACATTTAACTCAACCCGTCCGTATTCGAGCTGTGGAGGTGATAGCTTTCGTCGTCCATCGCGAATGGGCGAGGATTCACGTCTGTCGTTACTCATAGTTTACGCTACGCACTACTAAGATTCACGCCGTCTGTCGTTACTCGTAACTCATGCTACGCACCAGTGATACGTTTGCCTGAGCATTACAAAGGGGTGAAGTCTGTACCTGGAACCTCGCCCGCACACTGCAACATAAAAAAAACAAAAACAGCGGACTAAGGAACATCTTTCTGTGCGGCCTTCATAGCGCCGTTGCAGACATCTGTTCCAAGAAAGCAAGGGGCAGGCAGCCAGGAAGGTGGGTGGGTGGGTGGGTGGGTGGGTGGGTGGGTAGGCGGGCGGGCAGGCAGGCAGGGAGACAGGCAGACAGCGACGAGTGGGAATAAATAACTAGCGCGGTATTTCATATTTCCAGCTTTTTTTGTCGTCAACATACATTGTTGGGAGACGGTGTCCCCTTGTGGCATGGTGGTGGACGTGCTAGTCCAGAGGCTTGGCGCGAGCCGTCGTTAGGCGCGCTCGTTAGTTTCTCTCAGAAGAAATGTATGATGTTGAAAATAAGGCCCTCTCTGGGCCAATATTACAATAGTTGAAAGAAAAGATCAGACAGAGCTGAGAAGATGGTTGGTTGGTTGGTTCTTGCTTGGTGGGCGCAACCAGCCTCGACACGCTCGGCTCTACGGCTAGATGTACTATATCGGGTGGTTGTACTGGTCGACCCACAGCAACGTTCCTTGGATGCTTGCTCGTGACCGTTCCACGTACTACATACTGTTCTCAAGAACGCAACTCTTCCAGACGTTCAACGACGAACAGTGTCTAGATGCCACGCATAGTTTCTTAGAAAGTTCCTATTCGTATTTCGCCGCATATCCATGGCTGTACTGATACCAAGTACTATTCGTACGTACATGACTAAGTACACCCTTACTTCAATAGCACCCCATCCTACTGAGTTAGATAGATAAGCTGGTACATACACCTACTACTGTTATATCTGCTACTATAGTACGACATTCTTCTCCGATCAGCGACTTACAGTAGTAGGCTGCTGGTTACTGCTGCTGTAGCATAGTACCTACATCAACATACATCTTTCGAAAACTTAAAAAAATCAGCTGCCGACGTGAAAAGCCACTGAAAAGTACTACGAGTAATAGTATTAATAGTATTAATAGTAGTACTATCACTGCTGTACTTCTACGGGGTACTACAATAGTAAATAAGATAGAATAATGTTAGTGAAAATTGGGAAATATGCCGTTTTTGTATCTACCGCAGGCCCCTTTTACTATGCTCCCCCGTACTACGTAGTGTTCTGTGAATAGTTAGCCAATAAACCCTATATAGCCGGTCGCCCCGGTGGTCTAAGTGGTAGCCACGAAGCCTGTAGGGCCGGATGTCGAGGGTTCGATTCTCCCCATGGAGGTTTTTGTTCTCAAATGACACCGACTGTCGAGAGCGCATATTATAGCGTGGGTAAGCAAAATTCGACGAGAGTTTTGACGAGGGAAGAAAGTGCTGAAAACTTCTCGCGATAAAAATGCAAGGCAAGAACCGTAGTGGGGGAGGAGGGAGAGTAGCCTACTTTGTGACCCCGGATCTGAGTTACGACTAGGGAGGGAGAAAGACGGGAGTGCGAAGATAATGAATGGGATGGAAAAAACAAAACAAAAAACATTGAGGTGTTTGCGCATCTCGCCGCAAAACAAAGAACCATCGAGCAACCTTTTCAGTGGGGGTGGGAACCACGAAAGGGTTACCCGTACCAGGGTATTCATACTTACGTTTCGCCAAGCCCGGAGGATCGAGGGCTGCGGATACACCCACTAACTGCTGTGAGCGTAAAACGGCAACGGGACGCCCACCGTGATTGCATCAACGACAAGAAAGCATCAGCTTTTTACAGCTGCAAGTATGTACTGCTGTTCTGTAGTTTCGACAACAATTTTCGTTCTCGTCCGATACACCCTGCGCCCCGCCCATCAACCTGCTGATCGTTAAATCGTTCTCCACATCAAGATTACTCTTCGGCGGAATTGTTTTAACCTTACGTTACCACGTTACCTATTTTCTTGATGTTGCTGGTATTAAATAAAATTATTATACATGCGTCAGCTGCGAGTGCAACCGGTTTGATAGTTGATGCTCAACTTTTTTTGTAGTACAGCGTCAGCACGTTATGATATTGGCGGGCGATTGCGTATCACAACAATGTCGTGTTAGCTAGATGCCGCATGGGCAGCAGTATGGCAACAGTATGTAGTGTTACTTTTTTATAGCCTTGGCTCGTTACCAGTAACTTGAAGTTAGTATGTCATCCGAAATGCGAATTGCCTCGTACCTCCTAACATACGTGGGGTAAATAACGTACGAGGTCGCTCAAACGCCAACACTACGTTACTGTGTTAGCTCGTATGCACCTTATGTAGCAAATAACAACTTAGCAGATATCGTACATCCCCAATCTAGCATCATCAATATATGACTGCTGTGTTAGCTCGTCCATGCGAGTATACAGATTGAGTTGTAACACGTTCTATCAATATATGGATAGCGTACTGGCGTTATAGATGGATGACCTACTGTCGTTGTAGTGGATGACGTGACGGCGGGGTTTCCCGTTTTTTGGGAAGTTTTATTTGCGGGGATCCCTCCTAAACATCCCCTGTTTTGAGTTTTCAATGAGTATGAAGGCGTCTTGTTACCGGGGATGCTATACTATAATCCCCTCCCGAGAACATGACTGTGGATGTCCCCGCGTTCGAAAGGGTCCATTTAAATCCAATAAATATCGGATGGTACGATACTCCGCGACTCCGCTTTAAGTGTAACACTAGCAACACATGTTACGTAAAAAAAGAGACCAAACCGGTAACATAGCAACAGTATGTTAAATCAATGACAGGTCCAGCCGTCACGTAGTAACGTAGTGCTACGACCAGTCGTCATTTATGGCAACTTTATAACGTAACGTTTCAGTGAGATTTTCCATGCGAGTAACATCGTAACACAATGTCACACAACTCTCGGCATTTAGGTGACATCCTCACATACAGTAGTACGAGTAGTAGTAGTAGTAGCAGTGTTATATCGCGACCACCTACAAAAGTATACCTGGTATTTCTTAACTTACGTCAAGTGCTACGTTATCCGACCCGAAGCAAGAATATAAGGGGGTTCGAATAACGTGCGAATAACATACTGCTGTTGGTGTTACGGAAACGCGATCATCATCATTGACGTTATGTTAAGAGAGGGTTATTATACCAAAGGCCAACCTAAGCCCTAACACGATGTTAGGGTGTTACGCCTAGAGCCTGCTATATCATAACGCTGTGGGCGCCTTCCGCGGTAAGACATTCGGGTCACCCGGCGCTGGAAAAACTTAACATTTATAACCGTTCTTTTGGTTCGCTCTGAGAACCCCAAGAGCGTCGTTTGAAAAATTGATCAAAATAATTTTCTCCTTTGCTGGTAATTTGTTTTCACCCCATTCCCGAGCTTCTATTTTTTTAGAATAAACTAAGAAACAACACGTCAGCTGTGAATTCTCTCGACCGTTTTGTATACCATCTAGCCAATCGACTCCGGTTGCCCGGTTAGTGGGGGTCGAGCCACTCACAAAGTTGACCCGACAAAAAATCAGCTATTATGGGAAACAAACTAAATCCTTGCGGAAATACTATTTTGACATGCGTAGACGCTTGATGACGGGAAAACCGAACGGATACCTTCTAAGGTTGAGCTCGTGATCCCCACCTCAAAAGTGCCCACCCCTCCCTGCAACTTACAGCTCTTTGCGGCACGTTTGTGACAGTTTAAGAGGGAGGGTGTTTTCTACCGACATCCCGGTGTTTTCTTGTTTACATGTAGCTGTAGCTCGGTCGCATGAACGAGTTCAGAAAATATAGCGACATATTTGCGATACCCGCCACAATAGTACCGGACCCTGAAAAGTTTAGGTCAATCCGACGTTTTCGAAAACTCTGGGATTTTTTCGGGCCACCCCCTTTTTATGCGTTTTGTGCTGAGATGCCCTAAAGATATTAATATTCCATTTTACCATCTGACAATGTGCAGCTCTTATCTCAATCATACCATTCCCATCACCTTATATATGCACAGGTTTAAACCCGGCAAAATAAATACAACCCAGAAATGAACATGCCCGGTAAAAACATAAAATTCAGATACGTCAAGCTGAGTTCATACCCTATGATGAGGTTGTCGCATTGTTTTCAGACCTCAGCCGGGGGTGTGGTGTTCGTCGCTCCCCCCCCCCGCCCCCCCTCAAAGAACGCCTACTGGTACGCATTACAGCGGATGGAGCCCATGGTAGCAAGTTATTGATCGAATCGGCGGATTGTGATATGTTCAAGTCAGGTTGACAACGTACGAGCCTGTACAAATCCTAACATTGTGCTATGATGTTACTACTACTGTAATGTAGTAGTACACGTACCGATAACGGCTTTAACACTAGAGGTTACCGTACCGGAGCCGCCGATATCGAGAAGAAACTTGGGGTTAATAATGCGTTATATCGTTCGTTGGTATTCATTTTTAGCACAACAGTGTTACCACGTTACGACATTGCTCCTCCAGAGCGAACACTACGTTTGGATGTTACCTTGCCGCTGTGTTACAGTAGACCCCATAACGTAGATATGTGTTATCCGAGTGTTACGCTATCCGAGGTGTGAAAGATTCGTCAACGTTCTAGAAAACTGGGGGATAATTAGTATGCAGTCTTCTTCTATCAACAAGCACAAGCACACACGAAAGGGTTCATACTTGAATATCCTTTTTGGAAGCAACAACAGCGCAAAGCTTGTCACCTATATTCCCAGGATACTTGCTGAAGGGGCCCTCAATTACCTTGGAAACTAACAGGCTGCTACACTGCCAAAACATCCCCCGAAACACGTCCTCTCTCACACAGAGCTCACCGAGCTGCCAGGATGTATGTGTGTCCATGCGCGTCACACCTTGCGCATCAGGCTCTTGACGAAGCTCTCACACCCTGGAAAATACATGTTGACGGCTTCGAGGAAGGTCTCTACATCCTTTGAGTTGATAAGCACTGCGCCCGCCATGGCGCCGCTGTTTCCGTCGTCATTTTCCCGCCTCGCCACGCCTCGACTCCACGAAGCACGTTTTCTCATCCGGAGCACGTCGAGGATCTTGGAGAAGCAGACCGGGTCACAGTCAACCAACCGCCTCCCGTGCTCGTCCTTGTCTTTATCGGCGGCTGGCCATCTGTCTTCGTTGAACATGGCGGCGAGCGCGGAGCGCGGGCAAGCCCGCAGTGTGGAGCGCAGTGTTGTCATCCTCGTCCCACGCACGTTGAGCTCCACGACGGTATCCTGCTCCCCCGCCGCCACGTTTGGGCCGTACATGTTTTTCAGGGCGCCAACAGCAGAGGATATCCTTGCCCCTGCCGCTTCCATCTCCTTTACGGCACGATCGAGGACCACCCGCTCCTCCATGAATGAGCTTGCGATTATTTCGCCAAACGACCGGGTATCGCGGGCTTCCGTATCGGTCGAGACGTGACCATCCGGTTTGGTGGTGCTGGGCGCGGTGGTGCGAGCTGGAGCATTCTCCGAGCAGCGATATACCTCCAAATCGACGACCTTCTTTCCGTGCAATGCCAAGAATGGAGAGACCTCCTCGACGTTAAACCCAGCCCGCGTGACGTTTAAGGTACAACCTCCCGTTTCCTGGTCGAACTCTGCGAATAACAAGCCGTCCGGCAAACCGAAACGACCGGGGCGGCCGATCTCCCACTTGGTGGGCTCGAGCACATCCTTTCGAGTGGCACTGCCGTCCTTGAGCATGAACGCAAACATCTCTGCGGATCTTCCTAAACGATTAGAACTGTCATCCCAAGGAAGCATGCGGTAGCCTCCAACAACGCTGTCGCCGTCATTTCTTTCGCCCGAACTCACCCGAAAAAGCGAAACCGAGCTCAAACTGTGGCTGCCGCAACTAGCTTTGAGCGCTTCGTTGTCGAAGCCGTCCCGCGTCGCGCGGTAGAGGAGGACCATGTATTTGGACGGGAGCCCAACCCACTCCCGAATATTCGCGCCGAGCGGGGCGATCCCAAACGGCTCCAACACGGTGCTGCCTCCACAAAATGTCGGGTATCTAGGGTTATCCGGCAACGCCCTCCACAGTCCCAGTACGTTTGCGGTGTAAGTATGGCACGGCATTTCGTCAATAGCCACCACCGAGAGCGCCCCACCTTCCGGCTGTCCCTCAGATACAGAACTCGCACGGCCAGTAAGCATCGTGTGAATGATCTGCTTCGTGCACGCAGGGGACTCGTCGAGCACGATGCGGCCGTCGGCATCTCTAGGAATCCGCCCCTTGCCCCAAACTCCCTCTAGCAAGGATCCTAGCGTTGAATCCTCGAACCCCTCCGTCTCCGCGAGGAGGTGCCAGGACACGGTGACGTGCGAGCCGCCGACGTTCAGTTCGACCACGCCCTCCTCGTCGGTTCGAGGCCTGAGCCCAGCATCTACCATACGCTCGTCGTTTGCTTTCCATCCTTCTTCGAGCTCTTCCCACTCCGCGTCCATGCCTGCCCTTCTGGACTGTAAAAGCCGCTCCAACTGCTGAGCATACGCGTCCGTCGACTTTGGGAAAGCACCCCTCAGCCTCAACCGCCGATGCATCGTTCTTTGCACGTGGGGGGTCTGTCTGGTGTTACTTGCTGAAAGCTCTCGTTCAAGTGTGGACAGCAAGCCGTGCTATAAATCACGCCAAGGAAGTAATGCCCCAAATGGAACCCCCAAGCCCTCTGGTAGTCAGTGGAGGATCTCGAGCAGCGCGCTCTCTTTTTTCCTTGCTTTGTGCGCCAGCACCCGACCGTAAATAAGCACGCGAAACAATCGATGACGGATACTCGTAGTAAAACACGTTAGGGTCACTTATGAAACCGTACCGCCTCTACAACCAGTCGAACCCCTTGTCATTCCAGTTTCAACAAGAGATAAGTTCTGCCGCTTCGTGCCCCTCCTCTCCGGGGTTCCAGCGCTGTGGACTTATAGGGGAAGGTGAGGATGTTAATCAAGAGGCTGTTCCGTTCCCTTGTGTGGCTGGGTGAGCAACGCGCACCCCGATTTCAAACTTTGCAGGACTGTGTACTATCGATCCCGAACGTATATAAAGGCTTCCATCGGAATTACTGTTCTACTTTAGGAGTGTGGCGCAGCATACTACGCTCGTATACACGTACCAGGTATATACCAACCAGAAGAATGTACTGTAGCACAGTAGTGCTGAATGTCCTGCTGCACCCATCTGTTCTTTTTCTGCGCGATAACTTTTTGCTTCCGAAGTGGCAGTGCTCACGGCCAACATCGAGAACACTAGCGAAACGCCTCAAGCTGGACGAAAGGTTTTGGTGTAGGTACGTACACACAGTGCGGTACCACAGCGACTCTACCCAGCGACTACGTACTTACTGCTGTCTCGAAGTAGTAGGAGTACGTTCACGTACATGGTTTTGTTTCTGTCGAACAGTTTACGGTATGTCCCGACAGTCCACCCGGCGAAACCCGTATCTAGACTTCAAGCTGCACGCACAAGTCTTTCCGTGACTGTGGACACCTACTACTGCTGTTACGTATGCGGAGAATATGTCCCACACTACGTATATCCAAGTAGTTTGTCCCTTACAACGTGCATGTAGTCAGTGCAGTCGGTGCCGTTGTTTATATTGTCCAGCCGTGGTACTCTTATAGTAAGTGTTCTAGTTCTTGTGTTTTTCGGCTTGCTTTCCGAAACATGCACTCGGCACATATATATATATATATTTGTATAAAAATACAAACCAGAACGTTGAAAGCCAAGCAGTAGTCGTAGACGCCATATACACGTCGTCCATAGAGCAGCGTCTGCAGGCGTGTGAGACAAAACAAAAAAACACACGGAATAAAAACACTGCCCTCCAGCATGGGGTATAGTGTGGTGTCTTGATTTTCAGATCCGCGTGCACCCTCGGGTATGCGCGTCAAATTCGGCCCGAACCGCACTTCAGAAAGTAAGTTCACGTGGGGTAGATGCCTCCCGAACCTCTAGAGAAGACATATACACATAAAATGCTACACCTACAAAAAAACAAAACCGTCCAATTACTTTCGCTCACCGCGGTGCGCGCAAAACCCACAAGTCGCGGCAAACCGCACTCTACGACTTTCCGCTGTAGGGTCAGGGATGGATACCGAACCCAAAAAAAAACGTTCGATATTTTTTCATAATACCGAAACTCATAAATCGTTTCGGTATTTTTTCGGTATTTTTCGA
>MEHQ01002851.1:0-75582 GCA_008828725.1 Saccharina japonica | reverse complement strand
GCCGCCGCCATGATGGGCGAGTATTGTCCGGTACTGTCGGCCTCGTTGGGGTCCAAACCCTGCAGAAGCAGAGCCTTCACGTACGCCAGGTTACCCGCCTTAGCCGCCTGCCCGGGAGGGTTGAACGGAAAGGGAAGAACGATTTGTTTTTGAAAGGAAAGAAATATCGAAATAATCATAACATCGCGCGAAAGGAAAAAAAAAAACGAAACGAAACGAAACGAAAGGAGGAAATATCGAATTATTGAAGTGAAGAAAACGACAAAATATGGAGGGATTGGATTAGATTGGAACGTCTACATATCGGAAGGGAGAGCTGCACACTCCGGCCACATCACGATCTAGATCAATCAGTCCATCGCCTGCGGCTTTGAAAGGCTGTGCAGGATTTGCATATTACGGGGGGGCATAGAAATCAGGACCGATTACATACACAAAAATCTTATACAATCCAGTGTTTTTACTACGCGTTTTTGGGCCTGCATTGCTAGGTTCCCCTGTCATAGTACGGATCACACCCAGGAATCAATGCGCTAGATCATGCAGATTGTACAGGTCCCACCCGCCAAGATGAGCTATTAATAGTAGACTCTACGAAGATTGGGAGCACATTCTTATCTTCCTTGGACTTATCTTCTATAGATCATGAAGTGAGAAAGCGATGACCTGTCTGGGGTGTGAAGAACTATCGAAAGAAATAACGTTAGGATGGAAAGATGGAGGATATGCTCGAAATCAACCATGAGTAGTGAATCACGAATCTTCAAAATCACCGATTATTCGTCAACCATCGCCCACCTGGCACAGTGTTGCCTTGGAAGGATCCGCCAGCAGAACAGAAGCCACCTCCATGTGCCCTGAATGGATAGATAACCGTTGTTAGATTTATTAATTCGCGAATTGATTGGGTTCAATGTTGATTCAGCGAATGGTTCACTACATTAATCCGTTCGTTGGTTACTTATTTTTGCCCGGATTTCATCCATTCAGCCATCCATTTACTTTCATATTTACTTTTCCTTCCCATTTATTATTTTGGCCCTTCCTTTTCTCTCTCCCTCCGAGTCGTAACTCAGATCCGGGGTCACAAAGTAGGCTCTTTTCCCCCCTCCCCCACTACGGCACGTGCCGTATACTTTTATCACGCGCTCGTCTTTTCATTCATGAATGTACAAGGTATTATTTTGTTGCCCCATCATTTTGTCATTCATTCATGCAATGTTTGGTTACTTAGTACTGCATTCACTCGTCGACCCAACCACGCATGCATCCATGCATGCATCCTCCCAACCTTCAATTCCTTTCAGGCGTAATAGGTACCAGGTATGACACAAAATCGCAAAGGAGTTCACCCGGGCGGAAGGGATGGAGGGACCGTGCCAGTAAAGCCATCCGACCAATACAAAAGTCGGGCAGATCACGATCTATCTTTCTACATCAGTAGATCATCTACAGTTCATAACCTGCCGTTGTGAGATGCTGTGCATGATCTGTATACACCACAGATCTAACACAGGAAACACGTGCTATTACGGGGGGCCATAGTAAACACTAGTAAACAGGACCTACGGTAAACACAAAAACCTATATACTTACCTATTTTTACCAACAAATATTCGGTCCTATTTACTTCTCTTTTTTTTTCCCATCCCATTTATTATCTTCGCACTTCCGTCTTTCTCCCTCCCTAGTCGTAACTCAGATCCGGGGTCACAAAGTAGGCTCCTCTCCCTCCTTCCCCACTACGGTTCTTGCCTTGCATTTTTATCGCGAGAAGATTTCAGCACTTTCTTCCCTCGTCAACTCTCGTCGAATTTTGCTTACCCACTATGGTCCTCCGTAATAGATCATGCAGACTATACGGCTCCCACCCGGCAACATGAGCTAGATCATACAGATCATACAGATCATACATGTCATACAGATCATACAGATCCTACAGATCATACAGGTGATACATGTCATACAGATCATACATATCATACAGATCACACAGATCATAAGATCATACAGATCACACAGATCACACATATCATACAGGTCATACAGATCATACAGATCATACAGATCATACAGATCATACAGATAATACAGATAATACAGATAATACAGATCATACAGATCATACAGATCATACAGATCACACATATCATACAGAACATACAGATCATACAGATCCTACAGATCATACATATCAGGAGTCGATCCGCCCTGAAATATCTAGATCCTTACACCCTGTTAGCACTGTCGTAGTCTACACAAAACCTAAATTCGACTCTGATAAAACTTTTTTTTTTTAAATCCTCCGGCGGATGGGTAAACATAAAGCTTACGCCCTCCAAACTTCCACGTCTCACTGCGTGTCGTGTGTCAATTCACTCCATGCCCCCTCGGAAGTATCAGACCTTGCTGCCTGCTACTCCGGAAACTTGAGCACGATACTTCGAAAAATCGATATTTCGATATATTAACTTTCGATACGATATCCAACACTAGGGATGAAAGGAGGCGTACGGCAAGGCCGCAACGTGGTCTACCAGTACCGCTGCGTGCATGCTGCGCGTAGACGACTGATAGCACCAAAGGTTGTCATTGCGTAGGTCCTCAGCCGAGTATCTAGGTCCTCAGCCTTTTTTGCACTGCAGTGTACATAAACCTAAATTTAACTGTAATCCCAAGTGTTTTTGTCCAAAAGTGTGATACGTCTCATGTGCGAGCCATTAGCAAAACGCACAGGCGGTGCGAGTACATAACTCGCTTTCAACCGCCCCATAGAGGGGGGAATTTGATGATTTCACCCTTTTGCGGGGCAATTGTTTTATTCCGCATTATGCGGGGCAATTCGGAATATGCCACTCGCCCTTGCAAGAACAAACCGCGCAATCAATAATCCGTTCACCGTATTGTACCGTTTACCGTACTGTACCATGTACCGTTTACCGTATATACTATCCTATGTAACATTTACCGTACTGTACCGTACCTGGTATACCGATTGCACCGCTTGCCGTACTGTGCCGATTACCGTGATATTACCGCATGCGACACTGTACTGTTTAGTTTACCGTATCATCACCGTTCACCATGCTGAATGTACCGTGTGCCGCTCACCATGTACCGTTTACCATACCGTACCATGTAACATACACAGTAGTGTCCCTCTATAGCTCTACAGTGCCGGTATGCACCAGCCTAAAATACCGGCACTATAGCAGCAACCGTCACTACTCCGCACACTGTATACCGTACCACACTGGTTAATCCTATCTGTGCCAAGCGAATCCACAGGCACTCGTATAGCGGCAACCGTCACTACTCCACACACTGTATACCGTACCACACTGGTTAATCCCATCTGTGCCAAGCGAATCCACAGGCACTCGTATAGCGGGCAACCGGCACTATAGAGGGGTCACTACTGTATATACCACGACCCGCTTACCGTACTGTACCGCGTAGTCAACGGCATCCTTGCCGTGAGCGCAGGCGATCCTCCGGTCCACCCCGGGCATGCGCAGCAGGGCCAAAACAGTTGTCATGTCGCCCATGGCAGCTGCGATCATCAGCGCCGTCCGCCCCCTGAGTGCACGTTATCGAACGATACACACGTCAGACAGATAATCTACACATACATATCATCTACAGATAGATCATCTACAGATCATCTAGATCCTAACTTGCCATTACAGATAAGTTATGCAGGATTTGTATAGTACATATCATCCAACCCAGGAAACGTGTCCTACACCATGCAGATTTTACACGGCTCCCATAACGGCAGCACGAGCTAGGTCCTACAGATCATTGAGTGGGGAGTCGGCAGACTGTCCGTTTGTGTGGGACTTCGTCAAACTTTATCCAACATTATGAAACGTTGCCGAACATTTGTCGAACAACATCATCGAGCATTACCGACCATCCAAGCACGCCACGAGCGAACAATGTCAAGGAAAAACAAGAACGTGGAACAAGAACACCAAGAACGGATCACAAGAGAAAGGAATATAACAAGAACAAGAACGTAAACGTGAACGAAGAACGAACAAAAAAAAAAACAAGAACAAGAACGAAAAACAAGAACAAAAAAAAAAGAAATAAGAACAAGAGCAAGAAAAATAACGAGAAAGCAAGAACGACAGAAAGAACAACAAGAAAAGCAACAAAAAACAAAAACAAATAACAGAAATAACATGAACCAGAACAAGCACACGTACCAAAAGGAACAAAAACATAACAAAAACATGAAAAAAAGAAAAAAGAAAAACAAGAACAAAATAAACCTCACCGCTGCACCCCGTAGTTGGGACAAATTTTTGTGTTGGGATCCACTGAGGCACTTCCAGGGCCCTCCATCAGGATCTGCCACGAGAGCACAAATAAAAAAAGGGCAAAAAAATAACGGAAGCTGTGGGGTTGGCGTGGGGGTTGGGGTGGGGGTGACAGCGTACTAACTGCATTGCATCTGTCTTTAGCCCCTAACGGAACTGTATACCTGGTATACCGTTAAAAACAGAACACACTGTTTTACACCTCAGACAAATCAGATAAATGAGGTAGACTATATAGATGAATCCCACTTGATGATCTATAAGCAGTCGACCTTTCAAGGCAGATCTACTCCGGATCTTGTATGCATGATCCAGATCATGTTGCCCGGTCGGGACCCGTATACATCTTGCACGATCTACAGCAGTACGAGTAGTACATGCTTCCTGCGTTGGATCTGTGCTATACAGACCCTGCACAACCTTCCACAACGGCAGGCGAGAAACTATTACGGGGGTCCATAGTAAATACTAGTAAATAGGACCTACGGTACACAGAAAAACCTATATATTAAACTATTTTTACTAACCATATTTGGTCCTATTTACTATGGTCCTCTTTAATAGATGATCTACTGTAGATCATGATATACAGTAGATGTCCATGATCTATCTGTCAGAGGTGTGCGAGTATTTATAGTACTACGTACGTACTTCGAAGTATTAAATAGCAGTCGCCTTTAGAACCCCCCTTCGACGGGTTCGAGACGGCGGCGGTGGGAGCGGTGGAACCCCCTTTAAAAAACGCCTGTCTAAGCTCTATAACAAAGTATTAATACTCGTAGCTACCTTCAGAACCCCCCTTCGACGGTTCGAGACGGCGGCGGCGAGAGAGGTAGAACCCCCTAAAACAAACGCCTGCCCAAGCTCTATAACATAGTATTAATAGCTACCTTCAGAACCCCCGTTCGACGGTTCGAGACGGCGGCGGTGAGAGAGGTAGAACACCTTAAAATAAACGCCTGTCCAACCTCTATAACATAGTACCAATAGTTATAGTTAGAACCCCCCGACGGTTCTAGACGGCGGCGGTGAGAGCGGTAGAACCCCCTTAAAAAAAAACGCCTACCCAAGCTCTATAACATAGTATTAGTAGTTATAGTTAGAACCCCCCGACGGTTCTAGACGGCGGCGGTGAGAGCGGTAGAACCACCTAAACAAAAACGCCTACCCAAGCTCTATAACATAGTATTTATACGAATAGTTACCTTTAGAACCCCTCTTCGACGGTTCGAGACGGCGGCGGTGAGAGCGGTTGACTGCTGGTCGCTCGACAGGCCGTTCGGATCAGCGCCGGCTCCGAGCCAATAGGAAACGCCGGTGCTGCTCCAAAACAACAACCAATAGGAACATCGACAGCAGCATCAGTAGCAGAAGCAGTATTAGTAATAGTAGCAGCAGCAGCGACAGTTGCGGCTATGACAGCAGAAGCTTCAGTACGAGGAGTAACAATACATCACCAGCAGCAGTAACAATGTCAACAGCAGCAGCAATGGTACAGTAGCACCAGCATAAGCAGCAACAACACTGCCAACAAAAACATCAGTAGCCAATAGCAAGCCAACAACGGGCCATTAGCAAACAAGCAGTGTTGCAGCGGTACATCCCTGATCTGTATGATCTGTATGACTTAACTCACGCTGCAGTATAACCTGCATGATCCATAGTAGGGCATGTTTCCTGGGTTGGATCTGTAATACGCAGATCGTGCACAGCACCTCAGAACGGCAGGTCAGGATCTAGATGATCTATCTGTGGATGATATATCTGTGGATGATCTATCTGTAGATGATCTATCTGTAGATGATCTACGTGCAGATGCTCTATCTGTAGATGATACATCTGTAGATGATCTATCTGTGGATGATCTATCTGTAGATCATCTATCCGGAGATGATCTATCTGTAGATGGTCTATCTATATATCATCTGCGTATCTGCCCAAAGTGTTACAAATGTTACACACCTGTCCCCCACAACCGCAGACTTGATCAAGTTCTGCGTGGCGTTATGCTTCTCCAGTCCCTGACAAAAACAAACACGGACGCGAAAAGTGGTGGTGGTGGTGGTAGTTCACACATCAGCTGTGAACTCATAAACAAGCGACACACACCACTCGTAATCGTGGGCAGATTATCCTGAAGTGCTCGCGAACACACGGAGCATGCCATATACTGTATACCACACGCGATGGCAGCGACCCGTACGACACTGCATTATGCATAGCAGAACCGCGTCATGTTTACCTGCGACACCCGCTTTCGTGATCAGGTGGAGAGCGAAGCATCGTCGTTGAACTGTCGATAGCTTTTCCTTTCTGCCACTACTAGAGGCTCGCGTTTAGAAGATTCGTGCTCAGAGGTTCACGCTTATCTAGCTAGAGCCTCGCGCTTGTAGAGGCTCGCGCGTACATGCACATAGCAGTCCGCGCCTTTACGCAGAACTGCGCTGCCTCTCTATTCTCTATGGCTTCACAACCTTTCATAACCGTAAATAGTCTAGACTGCTGTTATACCGGTACGTAGTACGAAGGACTTCAAGAGCCTGGGGGATAACTATCCGTACTCTACTGTAAGCCCAGGCGATTTATCCCCAACACAACCAGACACATGCTAAGGCAGTAACGTAGCATGCCTGACATATTATGCCTCGGTCAGCTCCATATCCTTCCGAACTCCGTTCCCCTCGTCACCCCCCCCCCCCCCAAACGCCACTTTTGGTGAAAACTCAACGTGTTCCGCCCCGGCATTGTAGGGATGTGAGGGTCTATGGTCATACGACTACGACTACTACAGCCATACACGATATGAGTACACCCTCCCCCCCAACCCCCCCTGAAATATGCCTGGCACACCATACAATACCTCATTCAGCTCGTCTTCGGTGATGTCAGCCAGAACAGAAGCGTCAGCGTGGCTTGCAAATTCCAGCGCGCTCGACAGCTGGGTGAGGCAGTACGCTCCTTCTCCGAGGCCCTCCGCTCCTGCCCTCATGTAGTGCGACGTGAACCAGAGGCGTGACCCCAGCAGGGGAGGATTCGACTGCATCCCCCGTATTGCAATTTTGAATTGAGAAGGAGGACGAGGAGTTCAGCGGCAACAGCAGCAGCAGCAACAGTAACAATAACCATGGCTGAATAAAAAACCCAATTGGAAAAACGTCAACAGCAATAACAATGTTGGCTAACGGCTAACAGCAATAGCAATGTTGGCTAACGGCTAACCTACGGTAAACACAAAAAAAAACTATATATTAAAGTATTTTTACTAAGAGTATTTGGTCCTATTCACTATGGTCCCCCGTATTAACAAGGGCAAAGGGCAACAACAACCGCGTTCGTAACAACAACCACTAATCATGGTTAACAACCAACAATGATATTTACTTGAATAACGGAATGGAGAGCCATGGTTGAACAACAGCAGCAACAACAATCATTTCAGGACTGATAAAAGAGTAATCCCGCAGCAGAAAACCGCCCCTCCCGTGCACGACGACCCAGGTAAAAGTAAAAACAACAACCAACAACCATGGTTGTCAACAGCAATCACGACCCATGTCAAGGCTGAGGTGTCACGCGTCTGACAGATCATCTACAGATATATCATCTACAGATAGATAATCTACAGATATATCATCTACAGATAGATAATCTACAAATATATCATCTACAGGTAGATTATTTACAGATATATCGTCTACAGATGTATCGTTTGCAGATAAGATCGTCTACAGATATATCATCTACGATAGATCATCTACAGATAGATCATCTACGATAGATCATCTACGATAGATCATCTACGATATATCATCTACATATAGATCATCTACAGATAGATCATCTACAGATATATCATCAGTCTACACAGCCCAGAGCACGAAAGGCACAACGACCAGGGAAATAATATCGGGACAGTACGTACCTGTAGGCATTCCCGATCTTTGTATGATCTGTATGATCTATAGCTCATGTTTGCCGGGCGGGACCCGGAAAATCTGCATGATTTAGCACAACTTTCCTGGCTTGGATCTGTACTGTACAGCTCCTGCACAACCTCTCATAGCGGCAGGCGAGGAACTAGACAATCTGTAGATAGATATACCATGATCCGTTGCGAGGTGTGGACTATTAATAGACGATCTAGCTCATGTTGCAAGGTGGGAGCCGTGTATATTCTGCATGGTTTAGCACAACTTTCTGGGGTTGGATCTGTACTCTTCAGATCCTGCACAACCTCTCAAGGAGACGCTCTAGATCATGATCTGTGGCGAGGTGTGAACTAGACGATCTGTAGATAGATAGATCATGATCTGTTGGAGGTGTTTGACCCAACCACCCACCTGTACCACGACCCAAGTCAGGGCGGCGAGGAGATCGTCGGCTCCGAAAGCGACTCTTTGCGTCTTTCCGGACCTCGACGAGGCGCTGCCCCCTCCCGCCGCAACCGCCGCCGCGGCTGCAGCTTCCTCCAACTCCCTCTGCCTGTCGTGCAGAGAAACACAAAACAGCAGCAGCACCAATAAGAACAAGAACGAAAATAAGAACGCCAGCATGAAGTAAGGACAATAACAATAACGATGATAGGAAATACCAGCACGAGTAAAAGGACAACAACACGACGAACACGAACAAGGATAAGCGATAAAAAGCAAGAACAAGGGAAAACACATAACTAAACAACAAACAGCAAGCTGAATAACGATGATGAGAACAAGACCTTTTAAGAACGAAAATCCAATCGAGAAAAAAAAACAAGAAAAAAGAAAGAACATGCACGAGGACAAGCACAACCCAAAAATACAAGAATCAGCACAATTATTACCGGGGAGCAAAACCGGTCGCTCCGGTGGTCTAACAGGTAGCCACGAAGCCAGTTAGCGTTGGAGGTTGGGGGTTCGAGTCTCCCTATGGAGATTTTTATTCTCAAAAGACACCAACTGTCGAGAGCGCAAATTTTAGCGTGGGTATAACCACAATTCGACGAGAGTTGACGAGGGAAGAAAGTGCTGAAATTTTCTCGCGATAAAAATGCAAGGCAAGAACCGTAGTGGGGGAGGAGGGAGAAGAGCCTACTTTGTGACCCCGGATCTGAGTTACCACTTGGAAGGAGAGAGAAAGGAAGGGCGAAGATAATATAAATGGGACGAGGAAAAAACAAAATAGTAATCAGGACCCATTATTGTTGGTAAAAATACTGGAATATATAGGTTTTTGGGTATGTGCTAGGTCCTGATTACTATGGTCACAGTAGGTCCAACGACATTAACAAAAAACGACGACGACCGTAACACCAATATTAACAAACAACGACGACGACCGTAACACCAATATTAACAAACAACGACGACGACCGTAACACCAATATTAACAAACGACGACGACGATGACAACACCAACACCAGCAACAACAGTAGCCAGGCAGGCAGTTGGCAATAGACAAACGGGCAGTAGTAGACGAAAGGCAACCAGGAAGTAGGCGCGAAAGGCTACTGGTACGTAGTGGTAGACAGTGGGCATCATGCAATAGACAAAAAAAAAACAGTAGACAGCAGTACGCAACAAACAAAGAAGTACACGAGACAACAGCTATGAATACAGTCAAATTCAAGTACAGGAGGCAAACAACAGTCAGCAGCAGGCACACTGTAGGCAGCATACAGCAGGAAACAGGCAGTAGGCAACACACAATAGGCAGTAGGCAGTAGGCAGTAGAGAGAAGGCAATAACCGGCAGGCAATAATAGACACCCCAAAATTCGTCGCGAGTCGACGAGGGAAGAAAATGCTGCATCGTTTTCGCGATAAAAATACACGGCATGCACAGTGGTGGGGGGGAGAGCCTGCTTTGTGACCCCGGATCTGAGTTACGACTATACAGGGGGGATAGAGAAAGGAAGGGCGAAGATAATGAATAGGGAGGTAAAACATAAGGGGGGAAAAAAAGGGAAACATATAAGCATCTCCCGCCTCATCGTTTTGCTATTGCGAGCGACCATAGTAAACAGGTGGACCTATATACGAGACACACAAACAAATTATCGGTACGTTTGTATTTTCCTTTTTTTACAAACAATATTTGGTCCTATTTGCTGTGGTCTTCCGTAAACAGCGATGCTTCCACGCTCAAGTGCCACAAAGCACACAAAAAGGGAAAGGCGAGAATATATATGATCGTCTCCCGTCTCTCACCGTTTCGCCAGCGAAGCTTCGACGCTAAGCGCCACCAGGCGCACGCACGCCCTGACACAGTCCAGCATGTCCAGAGGACACCGGTACTCCACCAGACGGCACAGCTCTCCCTGCGCTAGCTCCCACTCTCTTCCGTAAGAGCCTCCAGACTCTGATCTCAGGAGGGAGAGAGGGAGGGAGGGAGGGCATTAGAGGTATGGGTAGTCGTAGGAGGCATAAGGGGGAGCATTCATGTCATGCATAGCCGTAGTCGCATGCATGACCACAAGATCCTCGCCTCCCTGTGAAATGCCGGGACGGGGCATGCTGGGTTTCTTTTATCACCGACCAGGCAGGCGTTTTTCTTGGATCGAGCTTCGCTAAGGCGTGACGTGAGATGTCGGGGGGGCGAGAGTCGCACGAAGGGTGAGCTGCATCCTTCGAAGAACCGCTTGTAAGGCGGACTTTCTTGCGTATGGATGGCCGCTTCGAATAAACTGGCTTGTTTTCTGGTGTGGCCATTTCTAGATAAAACGGAGGGGGGCAACATTGTAGACGTAGATGTGGTCGGTGGTAGTGGAGGTAGCTGAGTACTCTCAGTAGTAGTCTAGCAAATACCGAACACTAACCTACCGAATACCGAACGCTATGCTATCGAATACATAACACCAGGCTACCGAATACCAAACACCAGGCTACCGGATACAGAACACCAGGCTACCGAATACCGTACACTAGGCTAAGCACATAATGCCGAATACCAGGCAACATAATACCGAACACTTCAGAAGTCAAAGGAATACCTAGCACTAGGGAAGCGAATATCACAACGCTAGACTATCGAAATACCGAGCACTACGCAACCGAACACGGAACACCAGGCTACCGAATACCTCTCTGGCCGAAAACACGAGGATCATTCGGGTATTAACTAACATCTGAAAAGTCCTTGCAAATCCGGACACAGTGGTACAAAACACCTGGCAACCTAACTACGCTACCGAATACCGAAGACCATGCAACCGAATACCGAAGACCAGGCTACCGAATACCGAACCCTAGGCTACCGAGTACCGAACTCTACGCAACCGAATACCAAACACCAGTCAACCAACCGCATACTGAACACAAGACTGCCGAATACTGAACACCAGGCTACCGAATACCGAACACCATGCACCGAATACAAAACACAAAGCACCGAATACCAAACAACAGGCATACATAAATACCGGGCACTGGGCTACCGAGTACCGAACACCACGCAAGCATAGCGAATACCGAACACCACGCAACCAACCAACCAACCAACCAACCGAATACTGAATAACCACGTAGGCTAATACCGAAAAAGGCGTACGGAAAACAGCGCGACAGAACTGACTCCTCACCAGAGTCTTTGAGGGAATCGACACACCAATGTCGCGGAAGGAGAAACCTGAGCGAGGCAAGCTTGGCCGCCAACTCCTCATCCCCTTTCCCATGGGTGGGGGCCGACAACAGACAGCGGTCGAACACCTGCCCCATCAAGAACGGCGACGTACACAGGGGTGAGGGTGGGGGGTGGGAGCGTGGAGTTCGAGCGGGCGCGGGAAGACCGTCATGGACAGCTCTTCAGGATAAGGAAAAGAGGGAGGGGGGGGTGGTGTACTCATGTCGTGCACGACCGTAGTCGTATGACCATAGACCCTCGCATCCCTACAATGCCGGAACGGAGCACGTTGGGTTTCCACCAACCAGGCAGGGGGGGGGGGGTGTACCCATTAGCCGCATGTCATGCATCACCGTAGTCGTATGACCATAGACCCTCGCATCCCTAACTACAATGGAGACGCTCATGGGATTTTTTTGTTTTTGCAATAAATACTGCCAGCAGGTATGATATGTACTACATTTCGTGCTTTCATCACAATTCAAAAGGCCACTCTAAAACCTATATAAACCCCCACACACCGGTATACAGAACGCACGATCGAAGTATCACACCAAGCTTGCAAATATTACTTTTTAAGGATTTTTTCAATCTCACAGCGTGGTTTGTTTGTTTTTGTTTCCCCCCCCCTACCATTAACCTGCTCGGTCTTGAAAGGGATGCGTGGTCAATGGTCAAAAGGCTAAGGCAAGCAACAAATGAGTACGCCCCCCCCCCCCCACCGGGGTTGGCGTCGGTTGGCAACGAACGCTTGTAAAAAACACGCCACTGCGCTGCGTGAGCTAAGACAACCAGGGTGCCGTTTTTTTTTTTTTGGCGGTCACGCAAGCTGGCGGTCGAGTAGATCATTTGTGCGGGGTGGAGAACCTTTGTTCCGCACGAGGGGGAATGGTCGTATCACGGTAGTGTTAATATGGTAAGGCATCCGTGAGGCAGTTACATAGTAAACCCATTGCTGTCTCCGGAAGTGGCCACAACCAGAAATAAAATATAAACTCATTGAAGCTGTCGTCCATATGCAAGTCCGCCTCAGAGGCGGTTCTTAGCAGGATGCAGCTTCACCCCTCCCATGCGACTCGCCAATACCGTCACGGCGCTTCGCGCTTTGGTGCAAGCGAATGTCTGCTGGTTGGTGAAAACCCAACGTGCTCCGTCCGGCATTGTAGGGATGCGAGGTCTATGGTCATATGACTACGGCCGTGCACGCATGAGTACACCTCCCCATGGTCCGTCGCAAAGGGATGCGTGTCAATGGTCAAAATACTAAGGCAGCAACAAATGAGTACCCCCCCCCCCCCGCCACGAAAATTGAGGTAGCGCTCCTCCACCCACCCCCCCTTCCCTTTCCCTCCTTCCTTGCCTGCTCGAAGATGTGCCTCTCCAGGTGCTGCTTGACGTCCTTCCACTGGAGCACTCCCATCGCCGGCAGTCCCCCCCCCGCCCGGTGGTTGTTGTTGAAAATGCCCACCTGACATCAGGCAAAAAAGGCACCGCACAGCAGGTGTCCGAAGATTACCTTAGTATAAAATGTTATTACTCGTAGTGCATATCATTTTCGTGTCCCCGAATTCAGAAAAAAAATAATTACCCCCCTCTTCGCATGTCAAAAAGTGAGGTCTGTCCCTCGCCCCTCGTCTGTTCGGTTTGCTTTAAATATGTCGGTGGTAGAATATACAGACAGAATCGCGACGACAAGGCGTGGTCCGGGGACCGTCATGGACGCACTACAAGGTGAAAAAAAAACATACCAGGTACATCGCTTTTTACATGTAGCATTCGTAGATGTTCGTTTGTTTCGGGGTATACCGGTTTTAGGGGGGGCGTATGTAGTGTATTTCGGCACTCAAATCCGCTGAAAAACTGCATCATCCACAGCAGTTTCGGGCACAAAATGCTAGGGGTTTAGTGTGGGAGAGGTTTTGCAGTACATACGAAGTAGTAATTACAAGGGGTGAGAGCCGTCAAATCGTTATTATGGACTGTCTACACTACGTAAACACTTTACATTGTCCACTGCAGACAGGTGACGGACCTTCCAGAGATCAGTACAGTAATGGGCCCTCTAGTGCAGGTATGCACCCGCCAACAACACCGGCTATATGTCTAAAGATGAAAATCATCGGTACAGTGTGTCTACGAGTAGACGAAAATCTTCGGTATGTCTATGGATGAACTGTCAGAACTTGTGGACCCAACTCTAAAATCTACAACCTCCCCGCCCCCCGTGACACGCACGATCGAAGTATCACGCCAAGCTTGCGAAGATAACTTTCGACGAACATTTTCAAAACCATCACAGCTTATGTGTTTCCTTATATTTTTCGAAACGTAGATGTATTCGTACTATTAATACTACGGGGGACCAAAGTAAACAGGACCCACGGTCAACACAAAAGCCTATATATTTACCTATTTTTTACTGGCAATATTTGGTCCTATTTACTAGTGTTTACTATGCCCCCCGTAATAATACTATCAATAATTATCGGTATAACCATACCACTCTGTACCTAAATATAAGCACCTTTTGTACATTAACATTCAATAATAAAGGTGCTTGTATTTCGGGACAGAGTGGTATATATTAGATGCTGTTCGTGGCCACCACCCGCCGTGCGTACATCTGGCAGTTCCTGCTCAAGCCACCGGATGAGGGACCAGAGCATCTCCGCCGGGCCCTGAGCTCCCGTCGCTTGATCTCGCTCCTTTTCGTCGTTCTGTTGTCGAGAGGAGAGGGGAAAGGAGAAGGAGCGAAAGGTACCGACGCCCCGAAAAAAACAACAACAAAACATTGAGGAGGAGGGGGAGGAGGAGGAGAAGGTGTGAATACCGCACGAAATGAGAAGGAGCGCAAGGTCCCGACGCCCCCCCCCAAAACAAAACAAACAAAACATTGAGGAGGAAGAGGAGGAGAAGGTTGTGGATACCGCACGTGAACGGTTTCAGTTGTGGCGATCAATCGTTCGATCAGTGGCATGCTCCCTCTACCCAGAGAAACGGATGCCACCAGATAAGAAAAGAACACCATTGTTAATAATGAGCATATTTGGTCCTGACTACTATATGCCCCCCGCAATAGCAAATATATGCGTTTTCGGTATTTACCACGCCAGCCTATCTTAAGTCGGGGGGGGGGGGGGACCAACTGTACCACCCGCACTCCCACCAATAGACTTCTATCATTCCGATAATCGTGCAGGAGGCGTTTCCCCCCAGGTATATATAATACGTACGTATTCGTTGTTGTTCCGGCTTAGGATGGTCCGTATGTCGGATATATCTATCTACGGATAATCTATCTTCGGATAGATAATCTACAGACAGATCATCTACAGATATATCGTCAACAGATAAATAATCTACAGATAGGTCATCTACAGATAGGTCATCTACAGATAGGTCATCTATATCATCTACAGATAGATATATACATATATAACATCTACAGATACATCATCAATATATTGATAACCCACATATAGATCATCTACAGAGATATCCTCTACAGATATATCATCTACATAGAGACCATCTACAGATAGATACTCTACAAATAGATCATCTACAGAGAGATCATCTACAGATATATAATCTAGATCCTAACTGCTGCCGTTCTGAGGAGCTGTACAGGATCTGTACTGATCCTACCCAGGAAACATGTTCTATATAATTGCAGGTTACATGGCTGCCTACCGGGCAAAGTGAGCTATCGATCATACAGACCAGGGATGTATCTGCCCAGAAAGATCTAGATAAAGTAGGAATCGATGATCTATCTGCAGATGATATGTAGATGATCTATCTGAAGATGATCTGTCTCGAGGTGTGAAAAGGTCTATGCCACCACCACCACCAATACTACGGGGGGTCATAGTATTCAGGACCCATAACATACACTAAAACCTGTATATTCCAGTGTTTTTACTAAGCATATTTGGTCCTGATTACTACGTCCCCCCGCAATACCAACATCATCTGAGTCATTACATAGATCAAAACCTACTTCGTATATATTCCAGTATTTTTACTACTGTCAAGCGTAATTGGTCCTGGATCACTGCGTTCTACCGTAATACCAAAATCACCGAAGTCATCACATAGACAAAAACCTATACATTCCAGTATTTTCACCACTGTGAGCATAATTGGTCCTGACTGATACGTCCCCCCGCAAACACCAACATCACCTGAGTAAACACTACATTTTCCAGTACATTAGTATGTTTTACTAAGCATAATTGGTCCTGATTAATAATATACGTTCCCCCGCAACACCAACATCATCACCTGAGTAATCACATATACACAAAAACCTATGTATTCCAGTATTTTTACTGAGCATATTTCGTCCTGGTCAATGCGTTCTTCCGCAATACCAACATCCCCTGAGTACCCTCCTACCACTGTGATAATGCTTCGTGTCCCTAAAATCACATATAGACAAAAAACTCTACGATACATTCCAGTATTCTTGCTATTAATAAGATTATTTGGTCCTGGTTAATGCGTTTTCCCGCAATAATACCAACATCATCACCTGAGTCATCACATATGGACAAACACCTGTATATTCCAGGATTTTTACTCAGCATAGTTGGTCCTTATTCATACTCAGCATGTCTCCCGCAATGCCAACATCACCTGAGTAATCACACATAGAGACAAAAACCTACATAATTCCAGATTTTTCACTACGAACTGTAAAAACATATTTTGGTTCTGATTACTACGTTCTCCCGAAAATACCAACATCCATCACCTGAGTCTCCGCCACCATCGCGCGAAGGTCCTGGTCTCTGAACGCCGACATCCACTCCTCCACTTGCTTCCTCATCTTGGATGCCAACGGATGCCTCAGCTTTTGCTCGAAGGTCTCTCGAGAAATCTTCTCCCGAGCCTGTCACACCCATCCATCACAATAGACAACAAACAAAAACGCCAGGAAACGGAAAACCCGGGGACGTTACGACCAACAAAACATACGAAGTATGCCGGAATAGACCCAACACGAATCGGGGGAAAAAAAACGGGGACATTTGTGACCACCAAAACGTGCCGGAATATGCTCAAAAGAAATAACAGAGAACAGGGGAGAGCGAGGACATTATGACCAACAAAACATGCCAGAATAGACAACAAGAAAGAGATGGCAGGAAATAGGTGGAAAACGGCGGCATTGTGACCAACAAAACATGCCCGAATAGACCCAACACAAAACGCCACAAAACAGGGAAACGGGGACGCGAAAAACGACGGAAAACAGCGAAACGGGGACACGATGATCGACAAAACACGCCGGAAAAAAGAAACGGGGGAAAAGACGATCAACAAGACATGCCGAAACAGGTGGCCCCAAGGCAAGCAAAAAAAAACAAAAACAGAAACCGGGAAAACGGGACACGATAAGCAAAATAAATGGGAAATTGACATTTGGGGGTATACCCCCCTGTTTTTTGGTCATTTGGGGGGTATAGGTAAAACGTGCCCGCGGAAGGTGCTCCCGCGTGCCCAAACAGGCCTCAAATGCAATTCCGACGCCCTGGCGAGATGCCCGAAGCCCATGCCAAGCACGCACACAGCTTGTTTTGTTTTCGGGCACGCTCTTGGGCCTAACGGGACAGCGGCGCATGAGGGGGCAAACGAAGCCCCCCCTTTGACCACATGCTGGGGGGGGGGATAACCCCACGTATCTACTAACTTTATCTACTACCCCCAATTGACCACTTTTCCCCCTCATTTGGCCGAAACCTAACCCTCTTTCGACCACCTGTGACAACCTCAAAAACGACTGCAGAGTACGTATCCAAGTCACGCCCAACAGCCTGAATAGACCACGGGGCGGAACATTCAGAACTTGCGAGTAGTCGCGGTCGTTTGTGTCCCAAGAAATATCGGCACAACAATACAAAAAAAGCCTGCATAGACGATATGAAGGTATCGGTTCTTGTGAGAAAACATGATGGTGATAAGAGAATCAGAACGCATATGCGTATGGGTCGTGGGTTGCTGGGTGCTTGGTGCTTCGTTGCTGGGTGCCGGGTGATGGATGCTCGGTGCTTGGCTGTCGGACGGGAGGGGTTCTTGGGACACGAGCAACATAAGGCACAACGAGCTCGACATGGCGGGAAGGAGTTGGTCCACCAACCTCTACGGTCAAAGCCGCTGGGTGTCTGTGCTGTGCGTTGGACGGCGGGCTGGTGTGCTCGTGTACCGATCATGTATATACACTTCGAATATATAGCAAAAGAGGTACGCGATATCGCACACGTCGCACAGACCACGATCTATCTATCCACCGTAGATCATCTAGACCCTACGTAACCTGATGTTATGATACGTTGTACGGGATATGTGTGCCAGTACAAATCCAACCCCAGGGAACATGTCCTAGACCATGCAGGTTGCACGGCTTCCCACTCGGCAACATGAGCTATAGATCACACAGATCATACAGATCATACATATCATACAGATCATGCAGATCATACAAATTATACAGACCATACAGACCATACAGATCATACATATCACACATATCATCCAGATCATACATGTCATACATATACAGATCATACAGATCATACATGTCATATAGATAATACAGATCATTCAGATCACTCAGATCATTCAGATCATCCGGATCATCCGGATCATCCGGATCATCCAGATCACCCAGATCATCCAGATCACAGATATAATCCAGATCATTCAGATCATTCATATCATCCAGATCATCCATATCATCCAGATCATCCATACCATCCAGATCATCCAGATCATCCAGATCATCCAGATCATCCAGATCAGGAGTATATCTGCCCGGAAAGACCTATAGATCAGACGCGTGCTACGGTAGAGATGCACCTGCATACAGTACACTTTTCTGAGGCTCCTGACTTGAGGACCTCCATGCCTCAATACCTGCAGTAGTCTAAATACTGATTTTGGAGGAAAACCAAAGTGCTATATGCTATTAATATACACCCGATGAGCAATCCCATGGCTTAACTATACGATGAAAAATATTTCAGCACAAAAATGAAAAATTCCGACGATTTTGGGTTAAGGAGTCATTTCAACCAAAAAACGGTATACCTCCACCTCTATCGTATCATAGCACGCGTCATCCATCAAGTGGGAATTATCTACCTCATCTGCATCATCTGCTCAAGGTATGGAATGTTTTATGTCTTTCGAGTCCCAACAGGGCCAATCTACTATGTACGATAGATAGCACTGACAGCACCTGCATACAGTAAGTAGTACCTGCGTTTCCATGTGATGCTGGTGGAAAATGGTGTCCCACGAGTCCACGTACTCGAGAACGATCGGCCTCTCCCGCGTGTTTAGCAGTTGCACCTGGAAGTATGACAAAAAGGTAAAACAATGTTTTTTTCTTGTTGAAAGTTGTTTTTACTAGCAATGGGGATAGTATGGTCATGAAACAGTCACATAGGCTGGGCTTTG
This sequence comes from Saccharina japonica, assembly GCA_008828725.1. NCBI lineage: Eukaryota > Phaeophyceae > Laminariales > Laminariaceae > Saccharina > Saccharina japonica. The sequence continues at coordinate 56,188 of MEHQ01002851.1, read as the reverse complement.
TACGTACATGTTTGGAAGGTTTTTAGTTTGAGTTGGACTCTGGCGGACACTCTATCGATTAGGTACGCTCAACCCGGGTTTGTCGATCGAGCAACCGATCGATGGTGTTGAGCCTCGCCAAGTCAAGCAGTTAACCAACCGACCAATCAAGCAATCAATCGATCACTCAATCAATCGGTCAATCAATCAGTCAATCAGCAATCAATCAATCAATCAATCAACATATTTCAATCAATCAACCGACAAATCAATCAATCAATCAAACAATCAAACAATCATTCAATCAATCAATCAATCGAGCACTCAGTGACTTAATCCACCAATCAATCAATCACTGAACCCATCAATCAACCAATCAATCAATCAATCAATCGAGCACTCAATCACTTAATCCATCAATCAATCAATCACTGAACCCATTAATCAATCAATCAATCAATCAATCAAGCAATCAATCCATCCATCAACCCGTAAAATGTGTCAAACAACCGATCAATCAATCACTCAATCAATCAGCCAACGCATTACTACGACTGCTACTGCTACTGCTACTGCTACTGCCACCACCACTACCACCATTACCACCACCACCAGCGCATTACTCACCACATTGGCGAAAGACAGCCCCTGTGTACGAACGCCATTCACCGAAACCAAAACCGATCCGACGCACGGCCGCCTCGCCACGTTGCTCGCGCCCCCCGCTGCCGCCGACTGTCCAGACAGTCCTGCGCACGGTCGATTTCAACAGTCGAAATCAACAAGAAATCCAGATACTGGCATGAATATACAGCAGTGGTCCCTCAATATTGCGCAGGACCATGGTGAATAGGACCACATATTGATAGTAAACATATGCAAGTATATAAATAGTTTTTTGTCCATTTCCGTAGGTCCTATTTAATGTGGTCCACCGTAATAGTGTGTTGTTTTTTTCCTTTCCTGGGGTGATATTCCACTCCGCAGATATTGCTTACAGTAGTTATTGGAGCCTGTCCTGTGACCACAGACTTCCTTGCATTGCGGCGATAAGTTAATATGAGAACAACAACAAGTGCCGGCATGCGCCAGCCAACAATACCGCCACTATACATAGCGGCAGCCGGCACTACTACTCCGCACACTGCATACCCCACTGGTGAATCCCATTTGTACCAAGCGATTCCACTGACACTATAGCGGGTAATGGGCACTACTCAACCGGCACTACGGCAGTGCAAGCAGCGGTATGTCCAATGCCGGTTCAGTAGTATGCGGTGGAACCCTGTTGAATCAGTTATCTCGCATGTATGCGGGAGAACCCCAAAATACCGTTTTGAGTTGAGCCGAGGTTTTTTGTTCGAGTTTTTAGTCTTCACCGCATGCGAGGGGTCTTGAGACTTTGGAGCTCCGTGATCGATCGACTGTGCACGCGCACTCTCCCTCACTCCTTAGAGGGAGGGACCACTACTACTGTACCATCATACATTTTCACTCTTCCATCTCCCGGCACAAACCTGCAGTGCCACCCTCATCAGAATCGTCCACCTCCTTCCCCTCCACGCTCGCCACCTTGACACCGCCACCACCACCACCACCCCTTCCCAATGCCCTCCCCCCCTCCCCCTCCTCCTCGTCGACCCATCCACTCCCCGACCCCGCGGAGACAGCCCCGCCACCGGCACCGCCAACCCCTTCCACATTGCCCTCGCCTCTCCCCCCCCCGCTTGGCTCGACCCCGGGGACAGGTTCTTTTGTCCCCCCCCGCGCCTCGGACGCACCGACACTAGCAGACCCGCCGATAGCGGGGGCGTTGGCGTTAGGGTTGGTGGTGGCGGTGGGGACGGCGAGGGACAAGTCGACCTCGTTAAGCCTTCCCGTCGAGCTTCCTCCGCCTCCGATGCCTCTAACGCTGCCACCACCGCTGCCGCCGCCGCCCATCATGCCGGAAGCCACGCGGGTCAACCGGCCCCTCAAGGCCTGCATCTTGGAAGTGATGCTCTCCGTGTCTTCTTCTTCTTCTTCCGCCTCTCTCGTCACCTCTCGCGATCGAGTCGCCGCCGCCGCCGCCGCCGCCGCCGCCGTCGCCGTCGCTTCCGCATCATCCCGCGGTGCCCCCCCATCCCCCACCTGACGGTCGCCAATGCCACCCTTCTGTCCGTCACCGTCAATACCACCATCAGCAGCGCCACCAGCACTGACACCGCTGCGCCCAGTCTCCTCTCCGAGTCCTCCTCCCCCTTCCGACAGCATTTCGCCCTCCGCACCGTCCTTACCCAAAGCCTCCTCCAGGTGAAACCCTTCCGCGCCTTGCCCCTGCCGCTCCCCCGCCGGCACCCCATTCTCCTCTTCGTCACTGTCCACCGACGCCCCCCTTTCCGCATGAACGGATGAGTCCCTCGAATCCGAGGACACCACCAGGTTGATGCCGCGCGCCTCTCCCCCCTCCCCTTCCCCCTCCCCCTCCTCTCTGCCACTGGATGCTCCCGCCGCTGCCACCCCTTCCCCCTCTTCTCTCTCTTCTGCAATCACCCCGCGCCCCCCCCCCCCCCGGCCCCGCCCCCCCCCCCCCCCTCCCCCCCCTCCCCTTCCCCCTCCCCCTCCTCTCTGCCACTGGATGCTCCCGCCGCTGCCACCCCTTCACCCTCTTCTCTCTCTTCGGCAATCCCGGCGCGCCCCTCCACTCCCACCGCTCCCGTTACCGTTCCTGGGACCGATCCTGGTACCGGTTCCGACTCCGAGGCTGCTCCCGAGAGCGGTTTCGCTCCTGGGACCGTTCCTGAGACTGTTCCCGAGACCGGTTCCGAGACCATTCCCGACGACGACGGTTTATCGTCATCCTCACCGTTACCACTACCGCCCCCTTCCTTCGTCTTAATCTTAGACGCGGGGGCGCTGGCGGCGGCGGCGGCGTCTTCTTTACCACCGCTTGCCTCCTCGACAACAATCTCCGGAGATCTTGCAGTGGCATCTCGATCCCCATCTCCATCTCCATCTCCGTCTCCGTCTTCATGCCGCCGTCCTTCTGAGGGGGTTTCCACTCCGATACCGACGACTCCAGCGGCGGCGGTACCCTTTTCGGATTTTACTTCGGTTTTCAGTTCGTTTTCGGTTTTGTTTCCGTTTTCGGTATCGTTTTCGGTTTTGTTTCCGTTTTCGGTTTTGCTTTCGGTTTCGTTTTTGGCGGCCTCATCGATGGCCGGGTCGCTCTCGACCGTCACCGAGAGCCGCTTGAAACGGCTTTCCAAGAAATCTCCCCAAGCCTCCGCGTCCAGGGACACGTACTCGCCATCCCCCCCTCCCACCTCCATGTCCAGATAGCTGCCACCGCCACAACGCGATGGAGAAAGAGGGGACGGAAAGGAATGACGGAAGAGAAGCAGTTTTGTTTTTAAATGTTACATGTTCTAGACCATGCAAACTACACGGCTCCCATGTGGCAACATGAGGTAGATCATACAGATCACCATCTTCCCAGGAATCGATTATCTGGCCGAGGTGTGTAATATTTGCGTCTGAGCCCAATGAAACGCACAGCAACAACAGCAGCAGCAACAACAACAACAACAACAGCAGCAGAAGCAGCAGCAACAGCAGCAGTTCAACTATCGCGATCACAACAACAACAACAACAACAACAACAACAACAACAACAACAACAACAACAACAACAACAACAACAGCAACAGCAACAACAACAACACCAGAAGCAGCAGCAACAGAAGCAGTTCAACTATCGCGATCACAACAACAACAACAACAACAACAACAGCAACAGCAACAGCAATAACAACAACAATAGCAACAAAAACAACAACAACAACAACAACAACAACAACAACAGCACCAGAAGCAGCAGCAACAGTAGCAGTTCAACTATCGCGATCATGGCCGTTACCGTAGCTGGCCACCCCATACCCCTCCTGTAGGGATGCAAGGGTCTATGGCCATACGACTACGGACATGCATGAAAACGAAGTACACCCCTCTCTTCCCGTTGCCCTCCCCTTCTAAGATAGGTCAAAACCTCGTACCTGACCCTAAAGGCTGGGCTGCCGTCTCCCAGGCCCAAGCGAACGCGGAGGCCTTGCATGAAGGCTTCCAGCGCGACGGTCGGGTCCGCGAAATCATCGGAGGGGTTGGCGATCGGGGTGGGTCGCCACCTCCAGAGCTTCTTAACCTACGGTAACATCAACGGTAACATCAACGGTAACATCGACAGTGACATCAGCGGTAACATCAGCGGTAACAATAAAAGGTAACATCAACGGTAGGCGCAACGGTGATATCAACAGTAACACCAACGGTAACATCAACGATAACATCAACGGTGACATAAGCGGAACTATCAACGGTGAAAACAAAGGTAACATCAACGGTAGCATCAACGGTAACAATAGCGATAAGATTGACGGTAGCATAAACGGTAACAATAACGGTAACATCAACGGAAACATCAACCGGTATTGACAATCAAACCGGTAACAACGCGGTTGGCGATCGGGGTGGGTCGCTACATCCAGAGCTTCTTAACTCATGGTAGCATCAACGGCAACATCAACGGTAGCATCAACGGTAGCATCAGAGGTAACATCAACGGCAACAATAACGGTAACATCAACGGTAGCATCAGCGACAAGATTAACTGTAACATCAACGGTAACATCAACGGTACCTAGAACGACAGCAATACCGGTTCAAATACCGGTTCAAATAACGGTAACCCAACGGCAACCCAACGGTAACCCAACGGTAACCCAACGGTAACCCAACGGTAACCCAACGGTAACCCAACGGTAACCCAACGGTAATCCAACGGGAACCCTGGTAATATTTCTGGTGTCTCACCCCCTCCCCGAAGAGCCTGGGACACTGCACGATGCACTTCACAATTATGTCGTAGTCCGACTGGCTGTCCAGCAGGGACGAAGTCTCCGTGCCCATCCCCCCCCCACCCATCCCGGCACTGCCTCCATATATCGTCTGCATGTCGTCCCCCTGCACCCCCGACTTACTGGCCCGCGCACCACCCCCACCGACGGAGTTGAGTCGGGCTAGGGATAGCTCGTCGAATGCGCTGGACTCGGGTGATACCTTGCACATACAGGAGTAACAGCATTTTAAAATATAATAAAATAAAAAACATCAGCAGCAGCAGCTGTGAGATCGGGAATTTCGTCGAAACCCATCTGGGTGCAAGCTGTGTGTGATACTCCTATTTGCAAGCTGTGCATGATACTCCTATTTGCAAGTTGTGCGTGATACTCCTATTTGCAAGCTAGGTGTGATATTCATATTTGCAAGCTGTGTGTGATACTCCTATTTGCAAGCTGTGCGTGATAATCCTATTTGCAAGCTGTGCGTGATAATCCTATTTGCAAGCTGTGCGTGATACTCCTATTTGCAAGCTGTGCGTGATACTCCTATTTGCAAGCTATGCGTGATAATCCTATATGCAAGATGTGTGTGATAATCCTATATGCAAGCTGTGTGTGATACTCCTATTTGCAAGCTGTGTGTGATACTCCTATTTGCAAGCTGTATGTGATACCATACGTACCATACATATGATGCTGCGATCGCGCGTACTACCAGTTGTACGTCAGCCTATTAATAACACAAAAAAGGAATCAACTGCCGCGAGTCGACGGGGAAAGAAAGGGCCGTGAACCCTTGTTCTCGCGATAAAAAAGCACGGCACGCAGTACCGGGAGGGGGGAAGGGGTGTACTCATGTCGTGCATGGCCGTAGTCGTATGACCATAGACCCTCGCACCCCTACGAGTGCAAATGCCGGGACGGAGCACGTTGGGTTTTCACCAACCAGGCAGGCGTTTCTTGCACCAAACGCGGGTGGGAGGGGGGGGGAAGGAGCAAGAGCCTGCTATGTGACCCCGGATCTGAGATACGACTATTACGGGGGACCATAGTGAAGAGGACCTACGGTACAGATAAAAAACCCACTTCGCATATATTACGGGGGACCATAGTAAATAGGACCAAATATTGTTAGCAAAAAAAGGGTAATATTTAGGTTTTTGGGTATACCGCAGGTCCTATTAACTATGGTCCTCCGTACTATTAATAGTTACCTATTTTTGCTATTAATATTTGGTTCTATAGGGGACCTAGGGTACAAGACGAAAACCTATATATTTACTTAATTTTACTCACAATATTTGGTCCCCTATTTACTATGTTCTTCTGTAATAAGAAGCGAGGAAAAAGCCGGGCGACAATACCAGAAATAGGGTGAAAATGAAATAAAATACAAAATAAGAAGAAGAACCGCAACAACCAACCGCGCGGTGGAGGCGTGCCGCGGTAGGGGCAACAGTTTTTTGTTTTGTCTTCTGCGGCAAATACTTATGGCTGCCGGGGGGGAGGGGCTCCTTAACCGAGGAAGAAGCTCTACCCAATAAGCCATACGCCCTACAAGGCATGCCTTTTGGTTGGAACGGGTCGGGTCGGGTCGGGTCGGGTCGGGTCGGGTCGGGTCGGGTCGGTCGGGTTCGGGTCGGCCGTCGGGTCGGTCGGGTCGGGTTCGGGTCGGGTCGGGTTGACTCGGCCCGACCCGTGACATTTCGAACACCTCCTGCCCCGACCCGACCCATGAACTTTTGAAGACCTCCTGACCCGACCCGAGAGCCTCTCCTGCCCCGACCCCACCAATATGTTTTTGAAGACCTCGACGCTTGTTACGACAGAAGTACTGTACCTTTTTTTTTTTGGCTGAAACGTTTTCGGAGTGACGGGGGAGGGCTCCTCAACCCTTTTTGTACTCCAGTACACATGATTATGTATTTGACTCTAATTCCAAGTAATTTTTCCCCATAACGGGACTGCAGTCCTAAAAGGGTTAAAATAACCCAAAATCGTATATAGAAACTTAATTCTTGTGATGGCAATATAATAAATCCCTATAGGATTTTGCGATCACAAGGTCGTTGTTACTTGCCCGTCCGTGTCGACAGCTATTCGCGATGAACGGCCCACCACTTGATGACAGCTTTTCGGCTTTTCGAAACCAGCCCCAACTATTGACAGCTCTTCGAACCGGCCACTATTTATTTATGTTTTTCGGTACTAGAGACATCGTCATACGTACGGTCAGACAGAGCTGATTAATGATTTACAGCCGCCGCACCACACGATCAACTCCTGCAATAGCTCACGCCTAAGTAATGTGGCTGCGGGCGCGGGAGCTACATGCGGCAGCAGCAGCAGCAGCAACGGGCGGAAGCAGCGGGCGCTTTGGTGCTCAACCACCATAACGTTTGCTCGACGGCTGGCATTTTGGTACAGCAGCAGTAAGTAGCTTCGCCACCAACTGCTTTGATGGAGGCCTCATACAGGTAATCAGACAGAGCTGACGATACAAAATAAAAGAAAAAAAGAAGAAGAAGAAAAAACACTCGATACGGGGAAAAAAAAACAGACTGCAAGCAACAACAGAACGACAGCAAACACTCACCGCCTCCGTTTGTCTCGAGGGAGTAGGAAAGAGTTCCCTCCTTGATGGGCCTGGCACAGAACTCACAGTCTGTAGCCCAAAACAGGGCGATGCCATCCCCAGCGCACGTTGCGTCCTTCCAGGTGGCAAAGGCCACCCTTTTCCCGGCTGGAGCGGAGTTCTTGACCAGTTTCTGGTCGCCGCAGCGGTCGCAGACCACAGGAGGGTCGAATTTGGAAATTCAACGTCAGGGGAGGTGGAAGAGTGATGCAGTTATGATGTACGCAAGGGCGACAAGAGATGAGGAGGTTAAGGTTTCAAGGGTTTTAGCTTCTCATTTAGAAGCTAAAACCCTTGAAACCTCAACCTCTTACATCTCTTGTCGCCACATACATAATAAATGCATCGCTCTTCCACCTCCCCTGACGTTGGATTTCCAAATTCGACCCTCCTGTGGTCTGCGACCGCTGCGGCGACCAGCAACTGGTCAAGAACTCCGCTCCAGCCGGGAAAAGGGTGGCCTTTGCCACCTGCAAGGACGCAGCGTGCGCTGGGGGCGGCATCGTCCTGTTTTGGGCTACAGACTGTGAGTTCTGCGCCAGGCCCATCAAGAAGGGGACTCTCTCTTACTCCCTGGAAACAAACGGAGGCGGTGAGTGTTTGCTGTCGTTCTCGTATTTCGTTATATACTTGGGGCATGACATGGGAATTATCATCGGGTATGTCAAGGGTTTGTACGTATATAGCATTTTTTGTTTTCCTCCGAAATCAGTTTTTTTTTTTGGGGGTGTGAGAGGTATAGTAGAGCTAGAGCTCCTCAAGTGACCACGCTCAGGAAAAAAAAAAACGGCGCAACCTCTACCGTAGCATGCGTCTAACGTTTGATCCATAAAAGAGTCCTGCTGGCAATGAAGGTTAAGGTTTTTACCGGTACTGCTGTACGAGTAGTCTATTATGGGGGACCATAGTAAATAGGACCCACGGTACACAGAAAAACCTATATATCTACCTGTTTTTACGATCAAAATGTGGTCCTATTTACTATGGTCTTCCGTAATAGTCTAAAAAATACAAAAACAAAACAATTGCGTACCACCACTCTCCACGCGGAAATGCAAGGGAACGTTAACCGCCTTAAGAACTGGTCCCACGTGTTTTGGCGACAAACTTCCTCGGAATTAGCGTGGAATATCATATTGTTTCCAGTTCTGAATGGGGTTAATGGTCTTCGGGTTTATAAACCAACGCTTCGACGCGTGCTATGAGACAGAGGTGCACCTGCGTACAGGACATTTTCGGAGGGTGGTATGGTCACTTGATTATCTTGATTATAGTATAGGAGCTCTAGACCTCACGCCGCCCAAAAGCTGCTTCTGGAGGAAAACAAAAAGAGCTGCGGCGGCGACGAACAAATCCCATGACACAAAAGGTATAGAACGGAAAAAAAAATGCACCATATCATAGGCACGAATGAAATTCTGACCGATTTTGTGGTTAACCCATTTAGAACTGAAAAAATGTCCCACACTAATTCCAAGTAGTTTGGCCCCAAGTTCGTGGGACCGGTTCTTAAGGGGTGAAGGAGCCCTCTCCCGTCATTCAGAAAACGTTTGAGACAAAAAAAGGTATACCTCTACCTCTAGTACCTCTATCGTACATGTCCGTGCAGAGCGGCATACACTGCTACTGCTGCTGTAGGTTACACACATCATACCCACCAGCCGTACAATGGTACGTATGATCTGTGCTGGGGTGTTCGGATCTGCACTTACTTTTGCGCCATCTGGCCCGTACAATGGTACGTACGTGCTGGGGTGTTCGGATCTGCACTTGTTTTTGCGCCACCTGGCACCCTGTTATCACTTGGTAAATTGACCCCGCAGTGGGCCCATCCCATTAGGCACCTTGATCCCACCCACAAGGTGCAGGAATACAGTCAGCCAGGAGCCGCCGGAGGCCCACCTGGCACCTCTGCGATCCCATTTGGTACCATGTAGGCCATACATATCTACATCAACTCCTGCTATACATACTATAACCGTATTTAATGTACGTGCAAATTCGTTTAGCCTTGCGAGTTCTCCGCCGCTGCATCATACCAGGTACGTCGTAATCGAAACGAGTACACGTGACAATAGAAAGGCGACACAGGAACGGCTCCAGGCTCAAGGTGTGAAGGACGCCTCACGCCGACATCAATCTAACCCTTCGGAACTGTACGTATCCAATTTTTTGGGGGAACAAAGTTACTTGCACCTATAAATATAGAAGTGTGTGAAAAAAAAACATCTGAGTATGAAAATGACTCCCTTGAAAAAAGGGCTATACATACCTACGGTTATAAAACAAATGCGAAAGAACAACACACCTCGATGGGCAGCCCCTCCACCCCCTCATCTTCGCCCTCCTCGTCCTGTGCAAACCCCCCAACAACACGCGAAGCAAGGAACACAAAATGGGATAGGAAAAGTAATATACATGGGGGTTGTAAATACAACACATACGGGATTGCAAATATAATACAAATGGGATTGCAAATAAAATACAAATGAAATGGTAAATATAACACCAAATGGGATTACAAACAGAAAATACAAATGGGATTACAAATAGAAAATGCAAATGGGATCGCAAATATAAATACAAATGGGATTGCAGATACAACCTAGAGCCCTACGTATGGAGGGGAGGAAGGGAGGGAGAAAGGGCGACAGCGAGAGGGAGGGAGAGAGGGAGGGACGGGGGGAAACAGTGCCTGCAGGGGTACCGGCAATACAACCACGGCTGAGCGAGCATTCACGTGTCACAACAAACTATCAATCAGCAACATCAGCACCTCTCCAAGCTCTCCCCCGATGTCCCCAGTTCCGTCCGGATCGTACCCCTGCAGCCCCCCCACAACCGGAATTTCGTGCAGCTCCCGGAGCTGAATACCCAGCCTCCTTCCGTGGAAAACCACAGTGTACGGCTTCTCCGCTGCGCACCGCATGAAAAGTGGATGGATTGAGGTGGGGTGGGGTGGTATTGGGTTGGGTTGGGTTGGGTTGGGTTGGGTTGGGTTAGGTCGGGTTGGGTTGGGTGGGGGATGAGGTGGGGGGTGCCAGGGCGAAGGGGATTGTGCAGCCGGCACAGAACGAACCAAAACCAAAAAAACAAATACACGAGCAAAAATACGAGAGAGAGAATGAGAGAGAGGGAGAGAGAGAGAGAAACAAAAATAGACACGGGACGGCTGGCTTGGGGTTATAAGGGTAGGGCCACAGGGATTTGGTCTGTTACATTGGTCCCCACCTTGACACAACATCCCAGGCAACAAAAAAAAAGAGGCAGGCCATGGACGCGACCATGATCAAAGCCACGGTCGGCCTTGGCCGGGTCCGTGATCGACTATGGTCGGCTATGGGCGACCATGGCCTGACTCATGGTCACTCCCGGCCGACCACGGACCCGGCCATGGTCGCCAAAATAAGCCACCACCTCACCCCCACTCCCCGCCGCCCAACCCAAAAGCCTCCCCATCTCAGAAACCCGCGGGTGTACCAACACGGACAAAGGTACTGCACGGTCAGGGCTACCGTTAGGGTTAAGACACACAAGAGGGCCAGTGTTAGGGCGTGACGGTCAGCACTGTAACCAGGAATGGCACAGGATAGAGCATAACACAGGCGGGGACACAGGGCAGCGGAAGGAGAAAGGAGGCGGGGAGAGGGGGGGGGGCTTATGTCATGCATGGCCTTCTATCAATAGCCGTATGGCCATAGACCCTCGCATCCCTACATTTGCGGGGTTGGGGTTAGGGTTGTCGCTCGTACCTGCCGCACGCCTCCCTCCGGCAGCCGATTCCGCCCCCTCTTCCAAGGATGCCTCCGCGGGGTCCGTGGAAACCGGTACCGGCTTCTCTGCCGCAGCGTCATCTGCTGCTCCCTACCAGACACAAAATATGGGCAAGAGGAATGGGGGGGTGGGGGGGGAGGGGAGGACGTGGGGGAGGGGCACCCGTGCCTGCGCTAACATGCCCACGCTAGAAACAAAACCCCCCCCAAGACAGGACCCCCCCCGAAAATAAAAGAGCAGGGATCACCCCTCAGAAGGTTCCGCCCCCCCCCCCTCCGAAGTTACCTCCGCAGCACCTTCGCTTCCCCCTCCCTCCTTCCCACCCTTCTCCCCCTCCCCTTCCTTCCGTTCTCCCTCCTTCCCTTCCCTCTCCGCCCCCGAGGCTTCCAGCTCCTGCTTTTCCTGCTTCTCCTGCTTCTCCTGCTTCTCCTTCTCCTTTTCTCGCTCTCTCTCCTTCTCCATCTCCTTTTCTTTCAGCGACGAGAGCTCGTTCCTCTGCGACACCACCCGTAGCTGCTCCAGCCACTTCGCGTGCACAACGTCTGGATCAGCGTCAGGGCCAAGACCAAGGTCAGGGTCAAGGGCAAGGCCAAGGATGGGGCAAGGGTTCGGGATAGGGCGCGGGTTAGGGCAAGGGCTGGGGTTAGGGTCAGGGCCAGGGCTAGGGATAGGGTTTGGGTCAGGATCAGCGTCTGGATCAGCGTCAGGGTTAGGGTCGGGGTCAGGGTTAGCGTCAGGGTCAAGGGCAAGGATAGGGGTAGGGTTCGGGTTAGGGCCGGGATAGGGCAAGGGTTGGGGTTAGGGTCAGGGCCAGGGTCAGGGATAGGGGTAGGGTTAGGGTCAGCGTCTGGATCAGCGTCAGGGTTAGGGTCGGGGTCAGGGTTAGCGTCAGGGTCAAGGGCAAGGGTAGGGGTAGGGTTAGGGATAGGGCCCGAGAGAGGGCAAGGGTTGAGGTTATGGTCAGAGACAGGGCCAGGGATATAAGGTTAGGGTCAGGGTCAGCGTTTGGATCAGCGTCATGCTTAGGACCGGGGTCAGGGTTAGCGTCAGGGTCAAGGGCAAGGTCAGGGTCAGGGTTCGGGTTGGGGCCCGGGTTAGGGATGAGGTCAGGGTCAGCGTCAGTGATAGGGTCAGGGGCAAGGTTAGGGTCAGGGTTCGAGTTATAGGGCAAGGGCCAGGGTTGGGGTTAGGTCAGGGCCAGGGCCAGGGTCAGGGGTAGGGTAAGGTTCAGGGTCAGGGGTAGGTTCAGGGTCAAGGTCAGCGTCAGGACCAGGGTTGGTGTCAGGGTCAGGGTCGGGGTGAGGATCACTATTGCGGTCAGGGTCAGGGTCAGAGTCAAGGGCAAGGTTAGGGGTCAGAGCCAAGAGCAAGGCTAGGGCCAAGGTTGGGGTTATAGGTGCAGGGCCAAGGTTGGGGCCAGGGAGAGGGTTAGGTTTAGGGTCAGGGCCAGGGTTAGGGTCAGTTTAGGGTTAGGGCCAGCTTAGGGTCAGGGTCAGCGTTAGCGTCAGGGGAAGGGTTGAGGTTAGGGTCCTTGGACGCGTGCTACGATAGCGGTGGAGGTATACCTTTTTTTGGCTGAAATCGTTTTCTGAATGACCTATGAAAGGCTCCTTAACCCAAAATCGCCGGAATGTCGGTCTTTGTGCTTGAGGCCCTATTTTTCGCTTTCTACTTGAGGCCACGGGATTATCAATCGGGTATATAAAAATTTTGTTTTCCTCAAAAATCAGGCTTCGGGTGAGGTATAGAGCGATCCTCAAGTGACCACCCTTGTAAGGCAAAAAGCACCTCTACCGGAGCATGTCGTTGGGGTTAAGGGTCAGAGCCAGGGATAGAGTCAGTGTAAGGGTTGGGGTTAGGGCTAGGGTCAGGGCCGGGGTTGGCGTTAGTTTCACGGTCAGGGTCAGGGGTTAGGGTCAAGATTAGGGTCAGGGTTGGGGTCAGGGCCAGGGATAGGGGTTAGGTTCAGGGCCAGGCTGAAGATTTTTCAGAGTACAGTAGGGTTACTTTTTTACGTCGGAGGCAGATGCTACTACTACTACGTACTACTGTAAACTTAAAAAAAAACAGCAAAAAAGGGGTGATAAGGTGTCGCAAGGAAATCGCCAGCAGCAGAGCGGTTGCAGTAACTGTCGTCAACGTGTGTGGGTTGGTTGGTGGAAGGCACTAAACAAACCCAACCCAACCCCAAGCCGACCAAAAGCTGCTGGGCGTGTGCGTGTGTGCGTGCGTGTGTGTGGTGCGTGTGTGTGTTTTTCTTGTTTTGTCTTGATTTTAGGGAGCATTTCGTATATGGCGGGTGAAAACATAATTGAATAAAGGTGTTCCAACCATATTGGGTTAAGGAGCCCGGTCAAACACAAGTATTTGCCTCAAAAGGAAAAAAAAGTGATACCTACCCCTATAAAAAACGCCTAAATACATATATATATACTAGTATACAAGGGGGGATATAGAACTACCTAAACTGGTTTGGCACGGTTACTCGCCCGGTGGCTCGTTCGTCTTTTTCATTTGTTAGCTTTCAGGAGATGTTTGATGTTATTATTGCCCGGTGGCTACGTACGTACGTACGACGAATAGTAGCTGGTTCAAGGAACGAACGCCTGCTGTGTTAGAACTCCCTTTTCAGCTTGCGACACCTGACACCCCCGGGATTTCAAGTCAGCCACAATCCCCAAGGGGAGCCTTTCAGAACTCACAGAAATTCGGTGCGGGTATAAAATAATTGTACCCGTATCCCGGGTATTGCGGCACGGGGTGCACAGAACTCACAGAAGTTCCGGGTACGGGTATAGATGTCGTACATAACTCACAGAAGTTCCGGGTGCGGGCATAAATGTCGTACAGAACTTACAGAAGTTCTTTGTAGGGTAATACCTGGGTAAATACCCCGGGTATTTTATATATATTTACATATATCTCACCATCGTCCCTCGCACTCGCAGTACCCGGGGACAAAGGCTCCCCAGCCCCCCCCCTCGCTCCTCCCATGCCGCCCGCGTGCACAGAAGAACCGGTGGTCGACAAGACCAGCGACCTACCGCCTCCCCCGCGTCCCCCAGCCGAGCTGAAAGTGCTGGCACTGATAACGCTGCCACCGGTACTCTCCCGTATGCCTGAGATAACGCTGCCTCCGCTTGTGCCGCGCATCAGCCAGCGGACGGTGCTGTCTTGAAACCGCCCCTAAAAAAAGCGGGCGAAATCAGAAAAAGCGGCGCAATCAGAAAAAAGCGGTGCAATTACAAAAAGCGGTGCAATTAGATAAATCGGTGCAATTAAAAATGCGGTGTAATTAGAAAAGCGGTGCAATCAGAAACAAAGCGGTGCAATTAGCAACAGCGATGCAATTAGCAACAGCGGTGCAATACGAAAAAGCGGTGCAACTAGGAAAAAGCGGTGCAATTAGAAAAAGCGGTGCAATTATAAAAACGGCGCAATTAGACAACCGACGGGGAACGCCCCCGATGTATCCATTTGTATCTTGTCGACGGTTTCTTCTGTTCAGATGTATAGTTTATGGGGCGAGAGCCCTTTCGTATCCAGTACGATGGCACGGCGTTGCGTCTGTCTACTCTCCTTGCTGCATGTACAATGTAGTATATCTCTGTCATAGTTTTGTGACCACAGAGCTTGTATAAGATCTCTCTAGGATGAAGAACCGGCATGGACACTGGGTTGGGAGGTGCTGGATGTCGACGGGTAAGATAACGGTTTTATGTGAAGAACACACATATCGCATATCTCTGTGTCATAGTTTTGTGACCACAGAGCTTGTATAATACGAAGTATCTCTTTAGGAGGAAGAATCGGAACGCCTCTCGCTGTCGGTGCTACCACCCCTCACTTACTCTACGGTCCTTTCCTTCCACATACATACACGTATATATATATAAAAACACAGTAGATTGATTCGTGATATATTTCTCCCTCTGTAGGGGCAAGGGCCGTCCACGCACTGGCCGGCGATATCTTGGCGACGTTCTCTTGTTGGGAAACTTCGGGGTACAGCCAAACGTGTCCAAATACCGCAATTTTTCAGGGGTGGGATCGACGTCAACTTTTCCATTTTCGCAGAACATCACAAAAACAAAAAAAGGCAAACAAAAACAAAAACGGAAACCTAACGAAAATAAACAGCAAAAACGGAAAACACGAAACAAAAAAAAACTCGCGAAAAAAACACTACAGTTTACACATATATACCGCCCGAGCGTTTCGCTGACTCACCCACTGTTTCTGAGGAATGCCTGCCGGGTAGTCTACAAACCCGAAGCCCCCAACTACCGAACCAGACCATGATCCGGTTCTCGCCGATTCCACTGAAATGTGTGACATGGCACTCGATTCTTCGAGATCCCCGGTCCCCTGCGTGCCAAGGCAACGAAACATGTGTCGAACGCCACCGCAAAAAAGAAGAGAATTTTGAATTTGGTTAGAAACCAAAGGAAGCGTTTTGGCTTTGGTTTCGTTTTCATTCGGTTTGGTTTTCATGAAGGAGGCATTTTGTTTATGAAAGAAGCATAACAACAGCCGTCGGCACCACTTAGACTATTTCTGAGGGCCTAATTTCGGATCGCCGGCAATAAAATAAAACTAAAAAACGCCACCAATCCTGGCCCGTATATAGGAAGAAACTCCCCGGGATGTTATCCAATGTTATAACAGGCAGCATACAAGGGAGACTATCCAAACAACCCGTGTGCTAAAACTATCCATGTCATGACGGGGACGAAACAAAACATATATGATATACGCTCGCCATTGCTTACTGTAGTTTGTTTTTGTTTTTGTTTTGCTTGGGTTTGGTTTTGTTTGGGTTGCATTCGGTCTTTGGCTGTGTGGGTGGTTCGATTGTCGAGGCCGGTATGGTCTGGCTGGGCAGGCTGGTGACTTTTGATACGTCTACGTAACGCGTTCAACCAAAACCAATGACACCGGCAATTCATCGCCAACTCGCTAGGAAAACCACCAAGGAAGAAAAATACCAGCGCACCGGCAATACATCAACAGCAGACCGCATAACTTTCCGACATAAACTTGCATGAGGACATACATACAAAGCCCGGAAGTACGCTCGTTTCGACGAAATCCTCGACGTCACAGCCGAGGGTGGTCGATTTGTTTTTTCGACATCTCACAGAATTTTTTGTTCGTTAGGGGGGGGGGGGGGGTTACTAAAACCAAGTGAAAAACATGAAAATAAGGATGTATATATTTTCCATTTTCTTATTTCATCACGTGATCACAACGGTTGCAACGGTTTTCTATTCCGACCTCTGGGGGTGTGGTGTGTCGTTTTCTCTTTTTTTCTGGACGCCCCTGTCACAGCTGCTGTTTTTACTTTTATTTTTTTACAAATATTGTTTCGGAGGGACATGATAGTAATCGGGACAAAATGTACATCGTAGTTTAATAGTAAAACTACTGGAATATACCTGGTACCAGGTACAGTAAGTATAGGTTTTTGTGCGTGTAGTGGGGTCCTCATTACTATGGTCTCCCGCCAAAGGACAACAACGACGAAAATAAAAACGAAACAGTAAAAATGGGGCTCGAATCCGTTTTTTCTGCCGGGCTAAGAGAGGGTAGGGGCGCGCGATAACAAAAAAACAACACCATCAACAACAACAAAAAACAACAACGTCTCGGCATCTCAAAATTACACCAACAACACCACCATTGACCCCCACCGTCCTACACCATCAACAACAACAAAAAACAACAACGTCTCGGCATCTCAAAAATACACCAACAACACCACCATTGACCCCCACCGTCCTACCGTTGTATATAGAGATGTGAGGGTCTATGGCCACGAGACTAAGGCCATGCACGACATGAGTACACCCCCCCCCCCCCCCCCCCCCCCACCGCTGCCCTCACATATGGCCCGGGCCCCTTGCCCCTCTTCCCCTCGAGGCCATCCAGTCCAGCGCCAGCTCCCTCCTGCCCCATAGGAATACCGCCTCCACCCGTCTTCAAATCCTCCTCGAGCACAAGGTCGCCCGCTGCCTCTCCCTGAATCACGCGCTTCACCTGTTCCAGTCAAGACGGCGACAACACATGACAAGCCTCTGGGTTGATTAAACCATTCATCTACTGTATCTACGTATACAAATGCAGAATTATTTCAGAAATATTCCTGGAATTTTCCTGGAAATGTTCTGGAATCTCACGAATTTTCTTGGAATCTCTTGCATTTTTACTGGAATATTCCAGGCAATAATATAATACGATTTCTCGCTGCATTGAAACAGGTGACAAGCCGGAGTTGGTTAACTCGTTCGTGGACAAGTGAAGGATTTTTCCCTGGATTTTTCGTGGAACTTCTCCTGGGATTATTATCGTACGATCTCCCTCTGTTATAACGGGTGACAAGCTGGGGTGTCAAAAATACCGGGATATGGTTTATAATCCTTTTTGTTGCAACTGCAGGAAATCTTTAGGAATTTTCCTGGACAAGAAGGGGTTGGTTTACCCTTCCACTTACAACTGCAGGAGTTTTCCTGGAATTCGCTGGAATTCTCCTGGAATGTTCAAGGAATATGCTGAATTTTTCCTGTTGTTTTTTCCTGTTTTTAGATTTGGATTTTTTCAGATCTACTCGTAAGAATATACGAAAATATATACTGTGCGGTTCCCCGCTGCGTCTTTGCGGTTCTCCGATGTATGATAACCTTTTAGTTCGTGCAAAAACAATCTCACCCTGATTCCAAGCAGTTTTACCCCAAGACGATACGACACTGATTCCAAGTAGTTTTGCCCTAAAAACGACCCCACACTAATTCCAAATTGTTTTACCCCCAAAACGATCCCACACAAATTCCAAGCTGTTTACACTCAAAATGACCCTACACAAATTCCAAGTAGTTCTACCTCCAAAACGACCCCACAATAATTCCAAGTAGTTTTACCCCCACTATCACACACCAATAAGTAGTTTTACCCCCACAATCTCACACTATTTTCAAGCAATTTTACCCCAAAAACGACCCACACTATTTTCAATTAGTTTTTTCCACATCGGACACATCACGATCTACTACTGTACAGGTCATCTACAGTAGATCCTACATTTATTAGCCGTTATGATATTTTGTGCAAGGGCCGGATCATACAGGTCCCACCCGGTAAACACGCAAGATCTAGATCATACAGATCATACAGATCGTACAGATCATACAGATCGTGCAGATCATACAGATCGTACAGATCATACAGATCATACAGATCATACAGATCATACAGATCATACCGATCATACATATCATACAGATCCCACCCGGCTAACACGAACTATATCATGCAGGCAATATAAATCAGGGATATGTCTGGTCCGAAATATCTAGATCATCAAAAATGGGGATCTATCTGATCTGTCCGTTGCACGCACGTTTTACCAAGGGGTTAGTCTAACCCCTACACTACAGTAGTGCCGGTTGCCGTTATAGTGCCGGTATGCGCCCGCCAACAATACGGGCACTATAGCGGCAACCAGCACTACTCCGCACACTGGACGTACCACACCGGTTAATCCCATCTGTGCCAAGCGGTTCCACAGGCACTACGAGTACACATACCAGTAGCGGGCAGTCGGCACTAACTACCCAACCGGCACTACTAGACACACTGAACAAAGGGTCCCACACGATTTTCAAGTAGTATTATACGTCCCAAAACAAATGGTTGCAGCTCAATGGGGGTGTACAGCAGTGGCATTGTTTGTGGGCCCTAATAACAAGGGACCATGATAAACCGTACCACTATAACGAGGGACCATAGTAAATAGGACCTGCCGCATACACAAAAAACCATATATTTACCTGTTTTTACTATTAAAATAACAATATTTGGTCCTATTTTATATGGTCCTCCGTAATATGTCTTTTTAAATATAAGAAACACTTATATTTGATATTAGTTTACCAACAATCCTTATATTTCCGGACATGGTGACATCTCTGTACTCTCTATACTCTATACGGACAAGACTCTGGCGGGTTTTGATTGGTCGATCGTGTGACGACGCACCTCCCTCGTGAGATAGATGTACTCTCCCAGATAGCCGTGGCACTTCGACAGGCGGATGGAGTTGGAGGACCCCACCGATGAGCGCATCGCCTCCAGGACGGACTGGAGTGGAAACCCCATGCGGGGATGATGCAGATGTTGGTTCCGTTCGTTCCGGGGAAAACAAAAACAAAAACAAGCAAGCGCAGGATTAGGAGGGTAATCACAGTTTTTCATATATTGCTATTTACGTAGCATAGGTAGCGACCTCGTTGCGTTTTCAAAAACTGTCACATGTTTTGTAGACCACTCTTAATACCAATATACACCTGCACACCCCGTATATCTACGTAGCACGCGCGATCGAAGTATCACACCAAGCTCGCAAAATAGGAGTTTTAAAGGAAAAAATGGAAATTTCCGTCTCGCAGCTACTCAAGTTTTTTATAATCAAGTTTTTTCAAATGTATATATGTATAGTTATGTTTGTGAAATTTTCGCACTTTTCGCAACTTTTCTCTTCGTACGAGCACTTTTCGGCAAAACGCTAAGTACCCCGACACAGCAAGCCCGCCCGGACACATTGGTCGAGGTTTGGGCTCGATCCGAGCTCTGTGGCTCGCGTGGCGGGCGCTCGAAGTTTTTTTTCCCGCGGGAGTGGATAAGCCGATTTCCCGGGGTTTCTGCATGAGGCCGTGTTTCGTACGTACGTGCCAGTAAATAATACCGTAATGTCCTGTTGTTTGCCCTGCTTTCACGGGCTGATCATGAGCACACAGGAGAGCCCAGACACAGATAGGCAACACAACATGTGCAGAGAGCACAACGTTACAACTCTGCCTAATAAACACCAGCAGGTAACACCGTGCGTGGGTGACACACCCATCTGCGCTGTTCTGCTGTGGCTTAGCTGTGTCTATCGGAGCCTGCCCCGTAATCCACCATCTACCTCTTTCAGTTGTCCTGATGTGTGCGACTGACTCACGCTCACGCTAGCCGGAAATGTAATGGCCTCTTTAATCCAATATCATACGAGTAGGATCTTGGAGTATACTGAAGCTCACCCCAGAAATCTACGAGACATCAGACAATATAAATTTTAATTTTAATTTAATTTTAATTATTTCTCCCCCCACAAATAGACGCACGCTTCCTGAATTCTACAGCCTCAGATTGTGTCCCCCTCATACGAGATATACACCCTACATGAGGACATATAAAATCCGTAAGTACGCGCGATCGAAGTATTACACTCAGCTAGCAAAGATGAGCTTCGACGAAATCTTTGAGCTCACAACTGTTGTTGTTGTTGTTTTTTTTTTTTAGTATATATACGTGAGCCAAATATAGTAGTATATGCGCAGCTTGGAAAAACGAGTTTCGACAAAATCCTTGGCGTCATCACAGCCGACGTTTTATTTTATTTCTTAACTGTAAAGTATGTTCATACATATGTATATATATACGTAGCAGCGTTTCATGGCAAGTCAGCGCCTTGGCTCAGCTTTGACCAAAAATTGGCTAACATTCCAAGCTGCGACAACAACATACGGTCGATAGTCTACACGCTTACACTCCTCATTCCGTCTCCATTTTGAGGAAATGTCCTGTATGCGGTCGGGCTTAGGGCTATATAGGGCTATAAACAGTTTTAGTGGTAAAAACGCTACGCGTATTTCGACCATTTCACACCTCGGGCAGATAGATCACGATCTACAGTACGTAGATCATATCACGATCTACGTACGTAGATGATCTAGATCCTAAAAACTACCGTTATGAGATATTTGCGCAGGATCTGTACGGCACAGATCCAACCCAGGAGACTATGTCTCACTGCTGTAGATCATGCTCAACATACGGCTCCCAGATCATGATCTACGTAGACCATTTAGATCCTAAAATCTGCCGTTATGAGATCTTTGCGCAGGATCTGTACGGTACAGATCCAACCCAGGAGACTATGCTCTACTGTAGATTGTGCTCAACATACGGCTCCCAGATCATGATCTACGTAGATCATCTAGATCCTAAAATCTGCCGTTATGATATACTTGCGCAGGATCTGTACGGAACAGATCCAATCCAGGAGACTATGCCCTACTGTAGATTATGCTCAACACACGGGTCCCACCCGGCGACATGATCTAGATAATACAGATCATACAGATCATACAGATCATACAGATCATATATATCACACAGATCATACAGATCATACATATCATACAGAGCATGCAGATCATACAGATCATACAGATCAGGGATATATTTTCCCTGAAAGAGCTAGATCATGAGCTGTGGGAATGATCTGTCTAATCTATATCATCTGCCCGAGGTATGATCCGTTTTGTCCGAGTTGGGCCGAGGTATATGCAGCCCTCCTCAAAAAAAAGGAAAAGCATCGGGGGAGTTGGAGGGCAGAGGGAGGCGTTTCGTGAAAAAGTAGGTCAAGTCACGGAGAGCGGGTGAGGCGGCAGCAGTTGCGGTGGCGGTAGCGCGAATGGGAAGAGCGGGTGGGAGAGGGAGAAGAGGGAGAGGGAGAGGGGGACAAGCAAAGAGACAGACAAAAGAGACAGAGAGATAGACAGACAGACAATTAGCCAAACAAGACAGACAGACAGACAGAGACAGACGCATATACACCTGCAGCAGGCAGAGCACGTTCCAAGTGCCACACAACAACCGCTCCACCACCAAACCACCTGTGCCGTTGTGAGCCCCCCCCCCCCCCAATAAATATATGATATATTTATAGGTTGGGTTGGCGTCGGTTGGCAACGACGCTGTAAAACACGCCACTCGCTGCGTGAGCTAGACAACCAGGGTGCCGTTTTTTTTTGTTATTTTTTTTTGGCGGTCACCAAAGCTGGCGGTCGAGTAGATCATTTGTGCGGGGTGGAGAACCTTTGTTCCGCACAAGGGGAATGGTCGTATCACGTAGTGTTAATATGGTAAGGCGTCCGCGAGGCAGTTACATAGTAAAACCCATTGCTGTCTCCGGAAGTGGCCACACCAGAAATTAAATTAACTCATTGAAGCTGTCGTCCATATGCAAGTCCGCCTCAGAGGCGGTTCTTAGCAGGATGCAGCTCACCCTCCATGCGACTCGCCCAATACCTCACGGCGTTTCGCGCTTGGTGCAAGCAATGTCTGCCTGGTTGGTGAAAACCCAACGCGCTCCGTCCCGGCATTGTAGGGATGCGAGGGTCTATGGTCATATGACTACGGCCGTGCACAACATGAGTACACCCCCCCACCCCCCCCCCCCCCGTCCCATTACTTCGTCTTCCCCGAATTCGAAAAGAAAATACAGTAATTATCCCCTCGAATTATATTACGGGGAAGAAGTGAAGTATGGGATCAACGGCCCATGGCCTTACGAAGACGGGAGATTATATCGAGGCCATCTAGGTAAGGAAAGGACCGTGGAGTAAGGGAGGGGTGGCAGCACCGACAGCGGGAGGTGTTTCCACCCTTTCATCCCATACTATCTGAAAAGAAGAACTGTCGACAAGATACAAACGGATCCTCGGAGAAGGAGATCGTAGATAGTTCCAAAACAATCCCCGATCCCCATACCGAGAACCGCCTCATCGTAGACGAGCACGTGGCTGTATGTTCAGCTCGTATGTTAGTATTTTCTCCCCGAATTCGCGAAAATAAATCTTAACCCCCCTCAGGTTAAATTTTTGATGTGATCTTCGCCCTTCTTTCTCTCTCTCTTTATTCGTACCAGGTACATATTTTGGGGAGACGTTTTGCTTTCTAAATGTTTTTGTTTTCACTTGTGTAATAACATGTTTCCGGTTTGACGCGCGACCCCGTTTTTTTTTTGTCCGTTGGCAGACACCCCCCCCCCCCCCCCCCCCCCTCACACTCCCTTCCACTAATTTAGACTGGACACGAGCTTTAATTTAACTTTCGCACCCCCCTTGCCTCCACCCCCTACCCTTTCCCCCGCTTTCTCCAACTGTGTAGTGCTTGCGACCTTCACCCCCCCTCCCACCGTGCTCCGTCTCGAAAGGGATGCGTGGTCAATGGTCAAATGACTAAGGCAAGCAACAAATGAGTACGCCCCCCCCCCCNGGGGGGGGGGGCGTACTCATTTGTTGCTTGCCTTAGTCATTTGACCATTGACCACGCATCCCTTTCGAGACGGAGCACGGTGGGAGGGGGGGTGAAGGTCGCAAGCACTACACAGTTGGAGAAAGCGGGGGAAAGGGTAGGGGGTGGAGGCAAGGGGGGTGCGAAAGTTAAATTAAAGCTCGTGTCCAGTCTAAATTAGTGGAAGGGAGTGTGAGGGGGGGGGGGGGGGGGGGGGGTGTCTGCCAACGGACAAAAAAAAAACGGGGTCGCGCGTCAAACCGGAAACATGTTATTACAGCAAGTGAAAAAAAAACATTTAGAAAAGCAAACGTCTCCCAAAATATGTACCTGGTATGAATAAAGAGAGAGAGAAAGAAGGGCGAAGATCACAAATTTAACCTGAGGGGGGTAATGATTTATTTTCCGAATTCGGGGAGAAAATACTACATACGAGCTGACATAAGCCACGTGCTCGTCTACGATGAGGCGGTTCTCGGTATGGGGATCGGGGATTGTTTTGGAGCTATCTACGATCTCCTTCTCCGAGGATCCGTTTGTATCTTGTCGACAGTTTTTTTTTCCCGATAGTATGGGATGACAGGGTGGAAACACCGCCCGCTATCGGTGCCGCCACCCCTCCCTTACTCCACGGTCCTTTCCTTACCTAGATGGCCTCGATATAATCTCCCGTCTTCGTAAGGCCATGGACCATTGATCCCATACTTCACTTCTTCCCCCGTATATAATTCGAGGGGATAATTACTGTATTTATTTTTCGAATTCGGGGAAGACGAAGTAATGGGACGGGGGGGGGGGGGGTGGGGGGGTGTACTCATGTTGTGCACGGCCGTAGTCATATGACCATAGACCCTCGCATCCCTACAATGCCGGGACGGAGCGCGTTGGGTTTTCACCAACCAGGCAGACATTGCTTGCACCAAGCGCGAAACGCCGTGAGGTATTGGGCGAGTCGCATGGAGGGTGAGCTGCATCCTGCTAAGAACCGCCTCTGAGGCGGACTTGCATATGGACGACAGCTTCAATGAGTTAATTTAATTTCTGGTGTGGCCACTTCCGGAGACAGCAATGGGTTTTACTATGTAACTGCCTCGCGGACGCCTTACCATATTAACACTACGTGATACGACCATTCCCCTTGTGCGGAACAAAGGTTCTCCACCCCGCACAAATGATCTACTCGACCGCCAGCTTTGGTGACCGCCAAAAAAAAATAACAAAAAAAAACGGCACCCTGGTTGTCTAGCTCACGCAGCGAGTGGCGTGTTTTACAGCGTCGTTGCCAACCGACGCCAACCCAACCTATAAATATATCATATATTTATTGGGGGGGGGGGGGGCTCACAACGGCACAGGACCCTGCCAACGAGACAACAGCAAACAAAACGCGTTGGATTTCCGCTGTATGTGCAGATCCTGCACATCATCTCACGACGGAAGGCTAGGACCTATATTTTTTACAGATCATGATCTATCTGTAGATTATCTGTAGATGATCTGTCCGTCCGAGTTGTGGAAGTCTCAAAGAAAAAATGCTGCTATGTACCCCTCTGCAGCAGTAAGGGTCAAAAGATCGGCTCGAAGCCACCGTTAGGATCTAGATGATCTACAGATCATGATATATCTATCTGTGGCGCCACCCCTCCACCGCAGCAAGGGTAAAAAGCTCGGGTCGAAACCACCGTTAGGATCTAGCTGATCTACAGATCATGATCTATCTGTCCGTGGTGCTACTCCTATTCATACCCGTAGCACGGGTAAAAAAAAAACACCACAGCCACCGGCGCCGCCGTTTGCTCAAGTCACCCGCATCGGTCCAGTTGAACATCGAGCACGGTGGGCTATTACAATGGAGCATCTATTTTTGTGAATTGCATTTTCGTTCTTTGTTTCTATTTGCTCAAACGGCGCATTACTTCCCGGAGCTTCTCTTAATCGATTAGGTTTCGCTCAAAACGGTGCATTTCTTTACTGGAGCTTTTCGTAATTACTTCATTTTTGCGTAATATTTTTGTTTTTGCTGCTCTGAAACTATCATCAGAAACGGCCATCCAACCACCACCATCGTCATCGGCATCCCACGCCGTGTCTAAAATCTGGCAGCTTCCTCCCCATCCCCTAAGAGCAAGAAAGAGCACAGGAACAAGAACGCTCACGGTTGCAACGATAGAGGTACTGTACCTTTTTTTGGCTGAAACGCTTTCTGAATGACGAGGGAGGGCTCCTTAACCCATTTAGAACTGAAAAAAAATGCCCCACACTTATTCCAAGTAGTCTGTCCCCAAAAAGGTGGGACCGGTTCTTAAGGGGTTAAACTCCAAAATCGTCAAAATGGCGTTATTTTGGGTTGCAATGTTTTTTCGTTGTTATACTTTAAAGGCCACCGGATTAGTTCATCGGGTAGATTTAGCGCTTTTTGTTTTCCTCCAAAAAACAACAAAATCAGTTTTTGACTTACTATTAGTATAGAGCTCCTCAAGTCACCACCCTCACAAGGCAAAAATGGTGTACACACCCCTACCGTAGCATGCGTCATATCTCACTCACATCCAGCACCTCCTTCCTTCCTTCCTATGTTATTTATTTTTTGATCATCACTTTTACTTTCCAGCTTCTTCTGGGCATGCCGTGGTCACAGACCACAGGTAGGTGTCGTCCCTCCCCCCCCCCCCAGATATAGATATGCCTCCATTTTTTTATCGCGCACACGTAGGGTACATACACATGCAGCATTCCCACGGACTGCTCGTCGATTCTCACTCATCGAATAGTATTGCTGACTCACCACGCTCTCGCGCTTCCCGCTACTCGATTTTTATGCAAGAAAAAAAAGTCTCTACGAGTATATTTGCACTCGGCGAGAATTGAACCCCACGTTTTGTTATATTGTAAGAAAAAAGTCTCTACGAACAAGTATATGCACTCGGTGATAATTGAAGCCGACGTAATTGAATTTTAGTAGGCACGAGGACCACCTGCCAAGCCATCGGGAACGCCGGCTGATCTCCTACGAACAACAACCATGAATGATGGAGCGACAACACTCACGGTTGCCATCTCTCAAATCGGGCAGCTTCCTCCTTATCTCCAGGGTGGCCTGAGAGTGCCCCCGAGACACCCACCGCTGCTCCTCGTCAACGCGGGTTTCATTGCTAAGTTCGGGGGCGTTTCGAACCGGGGACATGAATTGCACCTGAAACATAAAAATGACAAGGAAGAAAACAGTAAATTGTAAGAAATTAAGAAAGAGGAAAAACAAA
Source organism: Saccharina japonica (assembly GCA_008828725.1). NCBI lineage: Eukaryota > Phaeophyceae > Laminariales > Laminariaceae > Saccharina > Saccharina japonica. Next base: position 29,543 of record MEHQ01002851.1, on the reverse strand, counting down.
AAGAAGACTAGCAAGCACAACTGCAACATAAGCAAATATATCAAGGTTTGAAGAAAAAAAGGTAGAAATAAAAAAAAGAAAATAAGCAAATATATATATATAGATTTTAAGAAAATTTAAGAAAACAAGGTAGTAATAGAGAAAAAAAAGGAAACAAGCGGCAAAATAACGTATCATAGGGCGAAAAAGGAGGAAAATCAAACCTAAGATAATAGGCGTGTAGGCAGCAGCAGCAGCAGCACCGTCGTGCGTACATACATATGTATGGGTAGTGCTCCCAAGGCTTGGCGTCGGGCGCGAGAGAACTGCTGCAGCAGGGCGGCAGAGGCGTGGCGGCCACGGTGGTGCACAGTAGTAAAAGCCCCCAAAAAGAAGCATAACGAGTAATAAAAAATAACAAAATCGAAACCTAATCAGCACAGAACGGACAGAAAGTAACAAAACGACACACAAACGCTAAGACAACAACAGCAACAACAACAACAACAACAACAACCACAACCACAACGACGGCACCATCCTCATCTCCGCCCCCACCCCCCCCCAGCAGCAGCGACAACAACAACAACAACAACAACAGCAACAATGGACGCGAGTTACGGTAGAGGCTCACCAGGATTTATCACTTGATTATAGTATAGGAGCTCTGTATCTCACCCAAAAACTGATTATAGGAAGAAACACAAAAGCGCTGCCCGGTGAGCAATGACCTCCCATGGCCTGAAGTATAAAACGAAAACTATTGCAACACATAAACCAAATTTCGACGATTTCGGGTTAGGGCCCGTTATAACGAAGAAAAAAAAAAAATCAATTTAGAAAAAAAAAAAAAAAATCCGCTTTTCATTGGTCAGAACCCGCACCACCAACCAATATTATACCTCAAGATCCTAATCTTTGGTGCTGGTGCGTGTGTTGACCAATGAAAAGCGAATTTGAATATTTTTTTTCCCAAATTGATTTTTTTTCTTCTTCGTTGAAACGGGCCCTTAGGGCCGATATTAACGAAGAACAAAAAAAATTCAACTTGGAAAAAAATAAAATTCAAATACGCGTTTCATTGGTCAACACACGCACCAGCACCAAAGATTAGGATCTTGGGGTATAATATTGGGTGGTGGTGCGGGTTCTGACCAATGAAAAGCGGATTCGTTTTTTTTTTTTTCCAAATTGTTTTTTTTTCTTCGTTAAAACGGGCCCTATTTTTAGGGAAAAAAAAAAAATCAAATCCGCTTTTCATTGGTCAGAACCCGCACCACCACCCAAGATTATACCCCAAGATCCTAATCTTTGGTGCTGGTGCGTGTGTTGACCAATGAAACGCGTATTTGAATTTTATTTTTTTTCCAAATTGAATTTATTTTGTATTCGTTAATATGGGCCCTTAAGGAGCGCCGCCATTCAGAAAATGCTTCGGCCAAAAAACGGTACAACAGTACCTCTATCGTAGCACGCGTCAACGCCACACACACCCCAATACCAACACCACCACCACCGCCACCATCACCACTACCAACCACCATCAGTAACGTGCTTTCCTCTTTATCGGCCCACCTTACGGAGAGACCCCTCATACTGCTTCTGCCCATCCTCTTCCCACGGCCATTCCTTGTACGCCCTGGCAAGAGCGGAGAGGACACCCCATCGAGCACGGCACAGACCGCGGAAAAGACCGCGGAACGGACCACGGAACAGAACGCGGGGGGGAGGGCGAAGAGGGGTACATATACACGGAACAGGGCGCGAAACAGAACGTAGAACGGACCGCGGAACAGAACGTGAGAGGATGAGGGCGGACAAAAGGGTCAACTCGGGCAGAACATACGACAAAAACACCAACAACGACAGCAGCAGCAACAACAACAGCTGCTTCAACGACCGCGAACGAGCGCCACCTGTTTTAATACACATGCTCCAAGCTATAGGGCTGCGAGTTTGGCGTATTAAAAGTCGACCACTACTACTAGTTGTTAGTTGGCTAGATAGGTCCCATGATTATAATATAGGGCTTTGAGTTGGCTGACTTTAAGTCACCGACTTAGTTACTACTTAACTAGGTAGATTCCATGATTATTAATAGTACGTAAGACTGTGAGTTGGCTGACTATAAATTACCGGCTAGTTATTAGTTGGCTAGTTAGGTTCGATGAGTGTTAACACCTGGTAGTATATAAGGCTGTGAGTTGGCTGATTAATACGCCACCGGCTAGTCACTAGTTGACTAGGTAGGTTCCATGATCAGTATATAGGGCTGTGATTTGGCTTACTTTAGGTCGCCGACTAATCATTAGTTGGCTGGATAGGTTCCATTGTTAGTATATAGGGCTGTGAGTTGGCTTACCATATACAAGCTGCCGACTTAGTTACTAGTTGGGCAGGTATTTGCATCCAATTGCGTGTATCTGACTGGCCCCTTTGTGGCTCGAACTGCTGTGTGCTTTACTAACGAAGAGTACGTACAATCAAGCATTACTGGGGGCCAAACGACAATTTTCAGAACCCACAAAGGACCCCAAAAACCAGGTATCCCCCTACGTCCTAAGACACCATATATTTCAAGGTTATGTTCTGTAGGGTACCTACAGAACCATACCCGGGGTATTTACCCCGGGTATTACCCTACAGAGAACTTCTGTGAGTTCTGTAAGGGTTTGATACCCTTACCCGGAACTTCTGTAAGTTCTGTACGACCTTCATACCCGTACCCGGAACTTCTGTAAGTTCTGTACGCCCCGTTTCACAATACCCGGGGTACCGGTACAACGTTTTTGTACCTGCCCGGAACTTCTGTGAGTTCTGTACGCCCGTGCCACAATACCCGGAACTTCTGTGAGTTCTGTAAGGGTTTCATACCCTAACCCGGAACTTCTGTAAGTTCTGTAAGACATTCATACCCGTACCCGGAACTTCTGTAAGTTCTGTAAGACCTTTGGCACAATACCCCGGGTAAGGGTATACCCTCGGCACAATACCCTGGGTGCCGGTACAGATGTCAGGAGACGGTCAGTCAAGGGGAAACGAGCATCGGTCAAGGGTTTGGATCCGAGTGTTCGACACTAAAAACTTGTAGTTTGGCGTCAGTCAAGGATAAAAAAGACAAATTGCCGTCAGTCAAGGAGTGAAAGTGCCGTCTCCTGACGTATTTGTTGAGGAGTGATGATATGCATTCTGACGTCATGTCACACCAAAAACGAAATAACGAAATTACATTGTGCCACCCCCTCCGCTCACAACCACTCATAAACCGAGCACATTTCGCCGCCCAAAGATGAAAATGATACGTTCTATTAATAATATTGATATTAGACTGTGTAACAGGTGCGTATGATATTACATACTATATATATTCATTAAAAATATGAAATGACGAACAGTGCGTAATAGAATTACATACCTATATATTAATCCGTATAATAGTAAACATATGTAAGTATCGTAATCGTACGTTCACGTCGTACTACACCATCGCATTACGGCATCGTCCTACCTGTACTACGTACGTAGCTACTCGGTTTTGTTTGTCGTTCACTCGCGCTTTCACGAGGACACAAGAAAGGAGGCACGAAATTAGAACAGGTAATATTTAATAGTGTAAAAAGCCAACTCTGATATTTAGAGAATCATAAACTTCGAGATTCGTTTTATATGTAACGTTATTATGTTATGTAGCGTGAGAGCACCCTGTCATCACCAACACACAAATGGCCAGCTTTCGGCTGTTTTTGAAGTGTCCGTGTACTACTGCTGTACAGCAGTAACAGGTACCTAATGGACGAAAAACTAAAAAAGAGCTCATATTCAAAAGGAGAAATATAAAAGATCGGATCGTATGTTGAAAATAGGTGTATGAAGCACCTCGTCTCGCATAAGAAAATCAGCCGGACAGAGTTATATTATATTGCCTGTACGGTATTCGTAATAATTTGAGTATGCGTACGAGATACATAAGGGTTTTCCGGATTACTACCTCACAAAGAACTTCTTGCAGTCTGAGCGACACCTTCATACCAGTACCCGGAATTCTGTAAGTTATGTACCTCCGTGCCACAATACCGGGGTACCGGTACAAGTTTCATACGCCGTACGGAACTTCCTTAAGTTTCTGTACGCCGTGCACAATACAACACCGAACTCCTGTGAGTCTGTAACACTTTCATACCCGTACCGAAACTTCTTAAGATCTTAACATCTATACCCTACCACCAAACTTCGTAGTCTGTAACCCCTCCACAATACCGGTAAGTACAACTATTTTCGAACCCCACGAACTTCGATAATTCGTACGCCTGTCACAAATACCCGGAACTTCTGTGATTCGTACAATTGCATACCCGTACCGGAACTTCTGAAGTGCGGTAACACTTCCATACCCGTACCTCTAAATCCAACAAACCCTACAGAACCGACGGATATATTGGTTGACTATTAAGACACCATATAGGGTTTTGACTATGCGGACCATATAAAATAGGACCACATATTTATCAAAATAAAGGTAAACATAAGGTTATGGAGTAAAACGTAGGCCTATTACATCCGCCGCTAAACTACGAAACATTCCCCCCGTAAATTCGAAAGAAGTTGCTTTTCTAGCACATCGTGCGATCAGAGGTTACCAAGAGCTCGATATTTCCGGAACGGGAGGGTTTTCAATACCGAACAAACGGCGTTCGAAGCCTGTGCGGGACCTCCGGTAACCACCGAAGAAAAACACCAATACTCGACTTGCGCCTTGAACCGCTGTCGGAGAGAAACGGAGCGTGAACACAAGATAACACCCTTCTGTCCGAACTCAACGCCCCCTCTACCGATTGGCTGAACTCTCGCACATGTATAAGTAGCCGTGGCACCGAGGCAACTAACTCACAGACCTACATCGTATCAGTTACCACCCAACAAACGGCATATTCAACACCTTCCACCCAAAACAGTACGAGGTCGGTCCACCCAGTATCAGCGATACAGCCTAAGGTAACCCCTCCAAAAAGCACGAGGGGTAGCAACTCGACCACCTGGTTAAAAACAGTGTAGCACAGGAAAAAAAACACACCACTCAGAGCCACCCATATACGCCAGCCGAATCCAACAAGTATCAACAACTGAATACACGTACTCCCCTCCTCTCCATGACCGACGACCCACATCCCGCCTCCCCCATCCCCCCCCCTCCCCAACTGGCTATCAATTCTGCCTGAAAACCCGACATGCTCCGTCCCCGGCATGTAATGGAGGCGAGGTCGATGATCATACACTACGGCTCGGCACGTATGCGTACCACCCCCTCCCAACACCCACCCATCCGCCGTACCCTCTCCCGCACCCCACGCTCCCACTCCCCCCAAACCGCCCCCCCCCCATGCCCTCCCCACCCACCCACCCACCTGTCTCCGAGGGTGGTATGGTACAGACCCGCAAATTCGCTGGCGTCCCTGAGGAAGAGGGTGAAGAAATCTCCCGCTGTAGCAACGCCGGCCACTCGCCCGGATGGACCCGGCCGCAAGCACGCCTCCAAAAAAAGGAAAACAAAGAACGAAAAAAGCAGAACGGACGAAACGGTACAAAGGACGAAACGATACGATGGACGAAACGATACGATGGACGAAACGGTAAAATGGACGAAACGGTGAAATGGTCGAAACGGTACAGCGGACGAAACGGAACAAAGGACGAAACGGTGCAGCGGACGAAACGGCGCAAAGGACGAAACGGTGCAACGAACGGAACGGCACAAAGGACGAAACGGTGCAACAGACGGAACGGCACAAGGACGAAACGATGCAACGGACGGAACGGCACAAAAGTACGAAACGACAAAAAAGGGCGATCCGGCATATCAAATGAATTGACGAAACGGAACGGCGTGTCGCTAAATATTCACGATTTTGTTCAAAATAGGTGATTTGGTTACGTATGATCGTGCCCTCGACAACCTGTAACTTACTTGATTTTAGAGTGGCAGAAAAAATTGCCTGCTAAAACAATATTCGTTCGCTCAGCGCTGGTGAGCACGACTACTGTGGTCAGCTTGTCTTGCAATTCGTCGTATTTCGAAAGTTGTTAGCCGAAAACAGATTGGACAAACAGTGCTGTACGGTCCATATAATACTTCGTATGTTCGCACGATAATTACGAGTCCACAGCACGGCTGCTGCTGTGGTTTGCACATCTACTGCTGTCGTAGATCTAGATCTGTGTATTGGTCACTATGGGCGAGAATATACGGACCGTTGGTGTGATAGTGTCAATACATAACGATCCTTACATTTACGTCCAAGGGGTGCAGATCTACAGACAGAGTACGTACATCATATAACATACCAGGTACATACGTATCTACATCCAGCAGTGGGGCATATACAAGGCGACATGGCTATTAATAAGGCGATCACTCGAGATAAGGCGGGTCAAAATCGGCCGACAGGACTGAAACTCTCAATAGGGGGGCGGGTGCCGCTCTATATAGCCCCTCTCCAGGGCCCATATAAGGCGCCTACACTACCTGGTACATGGTAAATCATTATCATCCTGATGTTCTCTATGTACCTCGTATACCTATACAGCAGTGCGCGACAGATGTTGAGAATCTGATCAAGAATTTGAGACTGGAGGTTTTGGGGACACAAATTAGAATGGGATTTATTTTGTACCGAAAATAGTGTGGAACACACCCAGTCTTACATTATAAATAATTCCTGTCTCACGAAGAACAAGAGATTCTTAACTCTTAACCCCTTGAGAACTGGTCCCACAAATTTGGGGACAAACTACTTGGAGTTAGTATGGGACATTTTTTTCAGTTCTGAATGGGTTAACAGCATCTGTCGCGTACGTACTGTATACCAGGTACCAGGTATGTGTGTATGTATATACCAGGTATCAAGTAGACTAGGTTTAAGCATAGACGCCACAAGTTGGACAGATCCCGATCTGCTGCCTGTAGACCATCTACTGCTCGTAGATCATGTACAGCAGTAGATCGTACGAAGCCCGCCGTAGTGAGCTGTTGTGCAGGATCCGCTTAGTTCAGATCCAACCCACAGGAAACCTGTCCTGGACCGTGCTCAGTATACGGCAACATGAGCCAGATCATACCGATCACACAGATCACACAGATCATACAGATCAGGAAGCTATCTGACCTGAAAGATCTAGATCATAACGTGCGAATCGATTATCTGCCCGGCACGTTACAAAATACCCTATATGAGTCCTCACGATACTTACTGGTTGTGCTGTACGTACAGCACCAGCGCAAACAGCAGTACTCGTAGTGCAGTACGAAGAAAACTACGAGCCTTGAGGGCTGAGCTTTTCAGGAAAATAAGAAAACAAGAAATTCGGAAGCCAATAAGTATACTGAAGTTAGTGTACATCACACCCTATATACTCGTAAGTATCTCAAAATCGGAAATTCAGAGCCTGGGCCGGCATCCCTGGTTCTTACCACTATGGTCGGCAATATAATACCCGTTTGACACTCAACTGAAAGTTCAAACGGGGCTTATATCCCTGGCCAGGCAAAGTTGGTACTCCTGATGTACTATTATTAGACGTGCAGCAAGTGCTACCGCTCACTGCTGCACAAGGAGCAAGCAGTCATATCTGATCATATCACTGCTATAACCATGTTGTAAACCGAACTTGAATTTGGTCACTGAATATTGAATTATGTACGACGCATCAGTGTAAGTAGCGGCAGCTCTTGCAAGTCCAGTGCTGTGTACCAGGTATTCGAGAACGATTTGCGCCCATTTCATTTTCAAGCAGAAACAACACCCCAGTCAGGAGGGGCCGAACCAACTGCGGTGGGCTTTCTATCGAGTCAATACGTGACAAAGCTCGAAGGAGCAGCAAGGTATCAGAGCGCTTCTGGTCTAAAATGAAGCTCCTGTACGTTCAATATCATGCAGCACAAAAGGCAGACAGCGAAGAAAAAAGGAGCTCGTCAGATTCAGTTATAGATTGTTCTGCTTGAGTACAACGCGAGACCAGAGGGGCTGACGGCTTACCTCTTCGGATGCCGTCAAAAACGGCAAGCGCTGCGTGGGACCGCTCATGGTGAAGCCCCAGTACTGCCGGAGGTCTTTGTCTAATCGGCAAAATCAGCAATGTTCTCTCACAAAAAGCCTTCAAAAAAGGGTTTCCATAACGTTTCTTGCGTGTTAAGACAGGGGACAGGGTGAACAAGCGCGTAACGGAAAAAAAAGAAAAAAAAACGGCGGGAAAGAAACATCACCACGAAGATACGGGGGGCGATCTTGTCACGAGATGAGGCGGGGGCGACAGCAGTGTGTACGCATGCACGTATCAATATGCTGTGGCTGACACAGCCAATACCAAACCAACCAGCTTCGACAGCATCCAGTACACTTATTTATGTATTTATGTACGTACTTGCTTGTGATTCCCTCAGGATACTGCTGTTTCGGCGAGGAAGCCGAACAATATGTCGCGGCGATAAATCGTCGCTGGCGGGGTCATCACGACCAGATATTGCGCCCCCCCCCGCCCGCGGGCTGCTGTAACTGCACCCGACTCTTGGTTTGGGCGCATACTACTCAGGCATATAGTTGGAAACGGCATAGAGTTGGAAACACTCAGCAGTAACGTAAGGTATACCCATTCATTCATTGTTGTTTGGAGTACGTTACAGGGCGCCACATGCATTACCGGTACACCCTCCCACCGCCCCGGCCGCCCACCCATCCACCCACTCACCATGCATCCACCATACAAGGTTTTTGCGCTGACGCTCACCGCTTAAAAAATGAGTGGTGGTGGTGGGTGGTGCTCGTGGTGGTTGTGGGCGTGGACCAACCAGCCCACGCACCAACCGACGCACCGAGCAACCCACGTATCCACCAACCCACACCCACACCTACACCCACACCCACACCCTCCCATACCCACCCAGCCACCATAGAAGGTTATACGCTGACGCGCATCGCACATTGAATACGATCTCAAGACTGTTGTTGGTTGGTGGTGCTCTGTTGTTGTTGATGATCTGATGATGGGACCAACCAGCCCATGCCCAATCCACACCCACCACGAAGAAACCGTTACGAAATCTTGTAAAAAACTGATATCATATCCTGATCAAACTGCTCCTTGTATCCGTATTTGACAGCTCATCGTACTGATCCGACAATCTGAACGTGTACGTACGGTTACTCGACAGTTGTACCATGCAACAACATTTTACTATTGCTGCTGTCTTGTACGAACTGTAACAATCAGATGACTTGTGTGTTTTCCTGACAGCGAACCGATAGGCTACGTATTGCTGTTATTGAGTAGCAACGTCTAGCTATCTCCAATACGACCCCGGGATATATGGGGCATAAAGTCAAGTTCCTGCTCAATTTTATTTATTTTATTTTCCATCCCATTCATTATCTTCGCACTTCCGTCTTTCTCCCTCCCTAGTCGTAACTCAGATCCGGGGTCACAAAGTGGGCTCCTCTCCCTCCTCCCCCACTACGGTTCTTGCCTTGCATTTTTATCGCGAAAACTTTTCAGCACTTTCTTCCCTGGTCAACTCTCGTCGAATTTTTCTTACCCACGCTATAATGTGCGCTCTCGACAGTCGGTGTCATTTGAGAATAAAAACCTCCACGGGGAGAATCGAACCCTCGACATCCGGCCCTACAGGCTTCGTGGCTATCAGTTAGACCACCGGGGCGACCGGCTATAAAATCAAAATACCAATTTATTAACGTGTACGCTTGCTTGATACCTACTGCATGTAAAGTGTCCTTTATCCTATTCCAATTGGTCTTTCGACAGTTCTGACTCTCGTTGCTCGTCGTCAGTGTACTTGTCTGAACTACGAGGTACTTGTCTGCGTATCCACGAAGTGGGATCCGTTGCTATATCGCAACAAAGTTTCATTACTCGTTTGCCGCGTCGAAACAACATCATCAACCGTTCTTGCTTCGTTATCGATGGGTGATCAATCCTTCTACAGCTACGTACGCAAAAACACAACTACTGTACAACGCATAACCTGGCAACGTATGCTACTGATGTGATAAGTTCAACACACGGGTAACACCACGTAATCATAGAAATATGACGCACAGGAGCCTGCGTAGGTTTCCTTGTATCTTTACCAGACAGGCAATATGGCACGTTTTGACTCCGTACGAGTATTAAAAAGGGCAGCGGCCAAAAACAGGTACACTGGGTCCGTTCGGGGCCAAAAACAGGTACATACTAAAATGAAGTTTAAAACCCACCCCGCGAACCTGCCGTTCCTTGCAACGCAAAGTAGAGCTTTTTCACGTTCTTCGTGCTCGCCCGGTGGCTACGTATACGAGTAGCTGCTATTAATAGTACGAGGAACGAACGCCTGCTGCTGTATTCTCCCTTCTCAGCTTGCGACACCCCTGGTATTCCAAGCCAACCACAATCCCGAAGGGGAGCCTTCTATCTCGTATTATTTCGGCGTAGGCAAGGCGTAGGTGTGCAGGCAGATATGTGTGTCGCTCGAGTGTGGGGTGTGGTGCGAGGTGCGAAGGGAGGAGGGGGTCTCCGCGTACGTCGGCATTTGTATAGGGGGCATAGGGTGGAACTATGAAGGGCCTCTGATTGGCTTAAAAACGAAAAAAAAGGTGAAAGTCAAGCAGAGTAGACAAAATCAGGTATACCTGGGTTTTAAAGAGGCAAAAACAGGTACAACGAGTTTTGGACCAATGGCAGGGCACGTGGAGTGCGTTTTTGACTTGATTTTAAGTATTTACCTGTTTTTGGCCGCAAACGGACCAGGTGTTCCTGTTTTTGGCCGCTGCCCTATTAAAAAAATTACCATGACACCACTCAGTATTGACCGTATATGCATTCCTTCTGAAAACATGACAGACGAGCAGCAGCAAGCAATGTAAAAACTGCTGATACAACGCATGTTCCCAAAAACAGAAACAAACCTCATACTCGTACTACTGCTAAACGTGTAACTACATCCGTGATGAATCGTGCATGACTCCGTGTCAATACGATATTCCAGCAATCCATGACATTCTTGTAGACCCCGGGTGATGGTCCGGTTTTTCAATAGTTAAAAATTGAAAGCACTTGTCCAAATCGTCGTCAAAGCTGCTTGTAGGCCTGTCACTCACACCGAACGCAGCAGACGTGTGTAAAGCGCGGATAGTTTCGTTCGTCACCCGGAGGTGCTTTTCTTCCAGCTCCTGCATCGCCCTTCTGCCAACACCTCGGGTCCCACGCTCGTTGTGAGCATGGATTGACACCAGGACAGCCGCAGCCTTGTCCGTCACCAAGTACAGAATTGCGCACAGGTCTTGGTTGGCGCGGTCGTATGCGCTCTGACGTTGCAGTAGCGTACCCCAGGTAAGGTGTGTACAGCAGACCAGGTGTCAGGAGCGGTGCAGTTTCTTCAGCTTGTTCCTCTGTAGGCCTGGTCTGGCCCTCCATGACTGCAAACATGTCCGGGCGTTGCATGCTGAGGACGAAGCCTGTTTTCCTGCTTCAGTTCGCAAAGTCTTCGGGTCTCTCTCCGGTGTATGACTTAAATTCCTCGTACCGTGTTGATCAGGTTGCTGTTGTTGGTGGTGGTGGTGTTGCTCGTGGCATGCACCATATCTTCTTATGGCAGCCGACTGACGATGTACCCGTACAATGCTGTAGTCGCTCATAGCAGCTCCAGTTGACGATGACGACAGATCCTGGCAGGTCTGTCAAGCGGCTCAGCTCATACCAGGCAAATTAACGTCGTGACTCGCAGCTAGCTCTGCAGTGCTTGCCCGTAAATCGAGGCTCATAACCTGGCAATGATTATCCTTGTATAGAGTAAAGACAAGAACTCAATCGACGTGGATCGACTGATACTGCATGAGCTGCGAGATCCGCAGAGCTGGTAAAAGAGATGGAGAAGAAATTAAACGAGAGAGTGCGCGATTGCATGCTCATCGATCACAGCTCAATAAATCAAAAAACAAAATAGACCACAGGTCGTATCACCCTCGGCGAATACAAATGGCGAAACGTCGTAGCAAGTGCCACACATCCGTCAAGGGGGGCGTCCAAGGGAACGGAGAGGGGTGGGGGGTGGGGTAACGGTAGTAGGAAAACCGTGGATGGCAATAGTGGGAAGAATACGGCAGACAGGGTAGCAATGTACTAGACAGACTACTCACAGTAGGTAGAACTGCCATGCAAACTGGTCCCATGCAATGGAGAGGGGGATTACCGGACTCGAGGAAGCTGGGACGTTCGGAGATGCCTAGCAACAAAAGGGCGGGAAGGTGAGTACGACCGAATGAACGGTAGAAACTCAACTTTGCAAGCTGCGTGATACGTTGACACGCTCATCGGGCCCGCGCTCGTTCTATATTCCATTTAATAACGTGGTGTTTGTGAGTTAAACCTACGATATAGTAGTTGATACTCAGCAGTGAACGTGTAGCGGTAAATCTTTCGCGCGTGCTCTATATTCGATCATCATTCAGGATAGAGTGCGATGACTCCCCTGGATGCTGCCTGGGTCAACAGGACGATTTTACAAGAATACTCTTTTCTCTCTTCTCTCTATTTTCTTGCCTTTTGACTTGTTTCTCCCTTTGTTTCCTTCCCCCCCGTCGTCCTATGCCGGTAGTTTCCTCGTCTGTTTCGTGTTGCTTCGCCTGTGCAGCAGGTATCTATCCCTCTTGAGCACGTATGGTTTTCTTCTAGCAGCGCTTCTGGTCTCCTTTCGTCTTTTGTATTGTGTTTCATTGCATAATTCGTTTTGTTATATTATCTCTTTGTTCTTGTTTTTCTGGTACGGCTTGTGTCGTTGTGTTCTCGTGTACTCGCCACGCTGTCGGCGCTGGGAGCCAAGTATACGCAGGAGGACTTGGTAGTGCACCGATCGGAGCCTGGCGGGGTGTTGCGCGCTGAGAGTTCATGTCACAAATCCGTACAGTAGGGTCTCAATCACCTCGTCCTTCAACATGCGAACTTTCAAACTAAGAGGGGCAGTTTTCATATCGAACAACTCCGGCCCGAACCGTTCGAAGCATGCCCGCATGAGACGGATCTGTCGTTCGATTTCGGGCGAGAGATCATCGTCTTCGTGGATAATGCCGCCGAGATATAATAACTGACTCGTCTGCCTATACCTCTGGCCAGCTGCTTCGAGAACGAGCGGCGGAGCAGGGGATGTCTGGTCCCGTGCTCGTAGAAGCATCGTCTCCGTCTTCTTTCCCGAGACCGTGAGGCCTGCTGCTTCGGAGACGGTCACGATGGCTGTCATCATTTTAGCATGTCCCTTCGCTGTGCTTCGAGACTATTCCTGCGTCATCGGCGTACAGCATACCCCACACCGCCCTTCGTACGCATGCCAATGGCACCTCTAGTCCGACCACCACACCCTCCTCGAGGTGGACCAAACCCCTTAATGTGCTGTATTCGTCTTCGCTGGAGCGTACGAGAACAACGTGTATCTGGCAGCGTAGAACACGTTGAACAGTAACAGCGTCAGCACGCAGCGCGTGACATCAAACCATTCTGAGTGCTCACCATCATCCGTGCGCATGAAAGCGAGCATGCCGTCGTGGAACTGGCGGATGAAACTAAGCATCCTTGGTTGGTATGACAACGTGTGTGAGTACCTGCCACAGCAGCTCTCCGTCGACAGAGTCGTACACTTTCTGCAGCTCAATGAAGCACACGTATAAAGGGATTTTTATCTCTCGTCCAAGTTCTTGCAATCTTCGCACGACGAACCGCATGTCGACTGTTGATCGTGCCGAGTCAGTGTTCGTGCCGATTCTTATTCTCCAATCCTAAAGAGATACAAGTTCCGTGGTCACGAAACTACGACACAGATCAATTACTTTTTGTTATGCAGTAGTCAGAGTAGACAGCAGACAATGCAATGCCATGTCATCATACTGGGTACGAAAGACACGGCATGCACGCGTCGAAAGAGAGAAACATAAAAAGAAACAAATAAACAAAACTGTGTACATTTGATCCTACCATGTGCAAAGTACTTGTAATACAGAGTAACTTTTGACTCGTTTATATTGGTATACCTATGGTATTTATGTAATCAGGAATGTTAGTGACAAAACAACACATATCGCCCTTGCACCCTATTCCAGGTGCAAGATATTTTTAATACAGTTTACTCTTTTATATCGATTCAACTAAAACAACTACTTCTTGTTTCCCATGTAACAATATTATATTGTAAGCCCTCCCCTCTGCGGGTTATATAGTATCAATGCACAGAATGGATATGGGTCGAAATCACTGCGTGTGTTGTCTTCACATTAAACCGTTCTTTCTACCCAAAACACACCAGCAGACCCAGTGTCTGTCCTGATTCCAAATCCTAGAGAACTACAAATTGTGTGGTCACAGACTGTGAGACAGATAACAAACGAAACAGAAGTAAATGCAAATGAAAGGGTAAAGCAAGTGAACTGCTCTCGTACGCGAAGGTCCTCAACAGACATTATGCGAGGGCAGCAAAACGACCATTCGTAAACGGCGGCTGTTCTTTACGGGGGCCGTGTGGCGGGAACACAAGGGGCGACTACCCAGTTGGGTGATGTTCGCGACGATGACCGGTGGGGAGGGCCGAATACCGGGTGGACAGCCAAAGACTTGACATAAATGCCTTGTTGAAGGCCTCAAGCTGTTCCGGGCCACCAAGGGGTCCACGGCACATTCCCCGTTGGTGTTCGGAGTAGAGACCGCGGTGTGGACCGTTGCAGCAAAGACGACAGGCAAGTGGTACAGGGGGGTCCTCGAAGCAGCCGAACGGTTCATGGTCAGGTGGCACAAGGATGATGCGGACCTGAGTAAGCAGTGCAACGCATCCATTATGTGTGGGTGATGCACAAGGAAATGGGAAGGGGGGGGGCAACAGTCGTGAAGAAGCTGCGGTTGACGAAAGGAGGAAGGAGACAGACGACAGGGTAGCAAGGTACCAGGCCGACAGCAAGGAGTTGTAGGTAGAACCCGTGTAGGCTACCCGTACCGTGCACCTCTGTGACTGCTTCGAATGCGGCGCTGTTGTCTTTTGGTTTTCATTTCCCTTTTATGTTTGCCTATCGTTCTTATCCCTGTGATATGAAATTAGTACTACTACCGCCTGGCTTGATGAATATCGAGCCTGTTTTTTCCCCCGGCATTTTTCTTTGTTTGGTGCGTTGTTTTGAAAATGTATTCAATACACACTTAGATGGCTGATGGAGGAAGGGCTTCAGAGGCTAACGCAGAACCGTTGTTGGACGAGCTTGAGCATCACTGATGATGTAGAAGATGCCCGATGGGTAGAAAGTGGCACTTGATGGGCCAATACAATCTTAAAGAATGATGGACTATAGGACGTTGAGATGCTGTTTATAATGGTTTTACGTGGGGGGTGTGCAAACACTCCAGTTTCTCAATCTTGATAGTGTCTTACAGCAACGTCAATCGATGGCTTGTCGCTGCAACCCGTCAACTACAAGAACTGCTGAATGAAGGGCGTTCTAAATATCCCATTACTCATAAAATGCGGTGTAAATACATGGTTGAACAGAAACTTACGGAGCAGTGACTCAAAATAGGCCACGAGTGTGTACTGCCAACCAGGTATTTCCTAACCTATTGCCCGTCGCAGCTCCTCCAGGGGGGCACGACAGCGATGCTACAACCCCTCGCAATATATTATTTTATTTTGTTTTGTTGTGGTCGCTTTTTGCCTCGTTTTTTGTCCTTCCGCGTTTTCTTAGTTGTTTTCATTTGTTTAGTTACGTATTCGTTTACGTTTTCGTTATGTCCCTCTTTCTTTCTTTGTCTTTCGTGTTTGGTACGGGACCAGGCATAATTGGGTAGGAAGCGCCATCCATCCGTTGTATGGGTGGAGCCCAAGAGAATGGGGAGCGCGGGGGGGGGGCGGTCGTAGGGAAACCGCGGTTGACGAAAGGGAAGCAGGAAGGAGACGACAGGCAGGGTAGCAAAGTGCCCGACCGACTAGTAGTTGGTAAAACCTGCCTGTACTACCGCTACAAAAAACTGCCTCGACTGTGCGGTCCAAAGCTCAATACAAACAAAGTTGGGCCCTGCCCTACAAGGGTTGAGGGAAAAAACGAAACACGCTTCCATTTTTTCAGCGGGGCTATCTTCACTCACAAAACACAACAATCACACCGACTCGTTGCCACCTTATTCACCCCTCTCTCGAGCGACAGGGCGGGCGGGTGGAAAATTCGATCAATTGTAATGGGCACGCTGTTGTCCCCTGTGCTACGAGCTCTCGCCGGTGCTAAGCACACCGACCGTCTATGATCAAGGCAGCAGGTCTCGTGGCTCGACGCTCTGACCATCTGCTGTTCTCTCTTCTATTCCACATCCCCGTTTTTTCGAATTTCAAAACGCCTCCACAAACCCCACATTCCTTGCGGAAAGTTACATTTTGTTATGGCTCAATAATTCTGGATTAATTTTTCACATTTAGACCCCTGGGTAGACTACTACCCTGTCGTATAAAAATGCAATATGAAACCCAAGTATGATACGAACGGTCAACTCCTAGGCTACTCCGTTCCTATCCCACTGCTACTTCCTTATGAACCCCTCCCCACACATTTTTCATCATCAGGCTAACCCGCAACCTTGATTGGGCCCGCTCCATTTTTCAGCGGGGATATCTTACACTCACACCATAAGGGCAGCCTGATACAACCCTCGTTATTCTACGCCATGAAACCCCCGAGACTTCCATCTTCCTGCACGTTGAATTTGCAACTCCGAGAGACCCTGCGCAGCAAACTGGGTGCCCCCCCCCCTCAATTCTTCCCGAGTGAAGTGCGAACTGCATCGGGTTTCTACCATTGCTTTCTACCATCAACCTCAACGCCGCGACCGCTTCCGTCCTAGTGGACACTTACCATCCGGACGACGTACCCCTGGTCGTCAGCCGCGGCCCCTGGCAGCTGGGGGTGTACACCGACCAGTTCCAACAGGGCTTCAAAGGCTGCCATCGACACCCATCCCGTCTCCCTCGCGTTTGAAAGCCGAGTGAGCTTGATAGTGCACCCTGCTCTTTTGTTTTGTCACGCTTCAACGTCTCAAGATATACCTGCACTGCTGAGGCGGCCGATCTATCCCCGGATGCGACCTGCATTCCTTCGTGAAAGAAAGTGAGGCAGTTCCTCGTCAGGAAAAATTCGAAGTGGACTTGACCGTCTGCGTACACCTACAACTCTGACGCTCTGCACAAGAGAAAATAAGATACAGCAAGTCCGAGCCACATCCCATATCCTCCGTCTACCATACTTGCTAATACGCATCGCCCTTGCGAAAGCATAGCCCACGTTGGCGGCAATCTGACCTGCGCTTTCTTGTTCGACATGCCCCCGCTCTGTCTATTCCCTTCCCCACTGCCGATATCATCCAATGCGACGTCGGCAGTTCGCATCCTGCGAACGTCTTGTGGAAAAAGATGATCGCCACTAAGTATCCTCTGACAGTCGACTGCTGATTAGTGTGCATGAAGCACCAAGAGGCCATTAATTCAAGCAAGTCTTTCAGCGTTTCATCGGGATAAGCCAAGAGCACGCAACCAGGGCCCTTTACGCTGCGCGTTTCACTCTTTTACCCAGGTTGTTCCACTTCACTAAGTAGTTCTTCTGAGTACTTTGCTCGACTGACCCAAGCGCGAACGTTTCCACCCAGCGTGCAATCTCATCCTTCGTTCCTCCCTTGTTCTCCCCTGTTACTGCGAGGTCCGTCAGCGTACCGTATTCATGCAGTAGGCTGAGCGAGAGACATACATGGACTACACGAGCCGTATGCTGAGCGATGAACATGCCTTAACTATGCAGTGTGTTGGGCGACGTATATACATGTAGTATGCAGGCTGCATGTTTAGCGAGGGGCGTGCATAACGAGGGCGTGAGTCAAGCAGTTATGCATCGTTCATTCATCATCAGATTCAACAAAATATCGTTGTGCTTGCTTAGGATATTCTTTGTCTGAAGTATTATATCGAAAATCCCCGAACCCCGCGACCCGATGGCTTGTTCTGACTACCCATCGGAGTTGGTCAGCTCTCTGGCCTTGTCTGCTAATAACAACCGGAGCCAACGCAAGATACCATCCACTAGAGTGTTCTGCACGCCAGGGATATATGTTGTGTGGTGGGGTTCCACCCCCCTTTGAGTTCGGGACGCCCAAGCATTCTCATGAGTAAGCACGCCCTTTTGACCCTCGCCCCACCGCATCGAGTGGTCCACGACACCGCGGCCATTTTAGCACCGCGCATCAGTATCGGACCCCCTTCCCCATCCGGCCTGTCTTATACTAATTCAAGCATGACCCACGTTGTTACGACCATTCCCAGTAACTCTAGCAGGTCGATCATGATGGTACAGGTCCCCCCAAACTCGGCTTTCCTTTTTAGTTCTGTGGTTAGTTCTTGCGGCAAATCATACCACCGAAGTACCTTCTTCTCAACGCAGAAGCCGCCCACCGCGTCAAACCTGGTGTCAGATAAATATATTTTGGCGGGTCGTTTTATTGCCGTGTAGCAGGGGGCGCTAAGGGTTTCCCCCTCTGATAGTAGCTCGTTTTATATCGCCCTCTCCCGAGTTTGACCGTGCGGTTCTGGTTTTTGCTACCTGGTGAGTCGTGCAACCCCGTCAGCCGCAGCAGTCTCCACACGAATTATCTGCCAGTCCGCACTGCGTACGTGAGGTTCCACAACTTCCCAGTCATACTGATAATCTCCTTAACCTTTGCGTGCCTACGGTTCACGGGCCACTGCTCGCGCAGCAACCGCTTTATCACGTCAACTTTTCCCCGCGGAAACGATATTCTCATAGCATGCGAGTTGATAGTGAACCCTAGGATGCCGATCGTGGTGTCCCAATCCGTGCTTTTCTTGGGGGCTGAGAGTGGCGTTACACCCTTCTCTCCTTGTCTGAACAACCGCACGTGATCCGAGGCTAGCGAGTCCGACGCGATTAGGGCGGTCATGTCGTTGTCTAAGTGTTGCACCTTGACCAGTAAGTAATCGTCTACGCACACGGTCGTGAAAAATGGGTCGGCTATTTTTCCCCCGGGTGTGTGCTCTGAGTTTTTCGCCCGGGGCGATCGAAATGGGTTGTCCGTCTGCGTACCGATCCACCACCTTCACGTGGACCATCGTTTATTTTCCTTCGTCTAAGAGCTGGGTTGAATTCATCGTAGTGTTGCAGTGCGCGTGCTCGGCCACCGCCGACATGATGCCCCAGAGCCCTGGCGACTCAGACCCCCCAAACGTCAAGCGAACGTCAATAATACAAACTATTCTACTGTGTGGCAAACCTTGTGGGCTCTGTCCGGGTCTACTCGGACGTTACGGAAAACGCCAGAAGCGTCGGCCTTGTTAATCAGTGTTCGCTCTAGCGGGAAATGTTTTTTGAGTGTCACGAGTTCGGTGAGAAAGTTAGGCAGCGCTACAGCGCACACAGGCGTTCGGGGACGATATCTGGGTCAGTGTCTCTGAGTAATCCTCCATTTTTCTCTCTGCTCTGTTCATCGAACGACAAGTCGTGAGTTCTCCAGATCTTGTGTGTCAACACTGCTGCCAACGGGCAAACCCTTAGATTAGCTATTTCGTGCGCGGCTGACTTTAGTATCACTACATAGTTTTGGCGTCTTCCCCGATTTTCTTCCACACTGCTGGCAAATGCTTGGTGACGCTGCGGTCATTTCCGTACTGTGATGCACGCTCAAGATCAGCGCCCGTAGCGACCGCGTTCACTGGTACCCTTTCTGTGACTATCGAGACAAGCTCGTCGACTGCCCCGAAGCCTTTAAAGTCTCTGAAGTATCGCTGTATGTGCATGAGACTCGTCGGTGGTGCTGTCAGGGATCCTCCTACTGCTTCTGCCACGTCTCCCACGACTCCTCTGTTATCTCGCATCATGGTTGTGCAAATGCGTGCCAACTTGTAAAGCTAAAACTCTCTTTCTTGTGCATCGAGGTCATATTTTCCAAGCTTTTGTTTTTCTGCTTGTTGTACCATGAGTCTTGTTCTGGTCCGGCTCAGCGACACACCATAAGGAAGCCGTAAACGCACTGACTCGCTACTTTCCCGCGAATCGACCGGATTAAACATGCCAGGTTTTGGCTTCTGCTCGGACGGCTCGATTTGCCCTGTGCCGTGCGTGCCCGTCTGTCTGCTCTGCACTGTTCCTGTGCTCCCACCTTTTCAGTTGGGGTGGCGCCGCCCCATACTGGTGGGGGGTTCTGTTGTACTGCATGAGTCAACGGCCCTTCTGATGCCTTCTGCGAGAACGATCCTGGTTCGATCCGCGTGGAAGTGGGGTGAAATGGCCTTCTGCTCAAGCTGATTTTCGTTATATATAGTGTGAGTCTTCCGTGAAGCCGACACTGCCTCGGTTTTCAACGGAAGGGGGAAAACTGCAGACCCTCTGCTCACACCAAGCCTGTTGTGCTGAACCATCCCCCCCCTCGGTGGATTTCCGATTCGACAAGAGGTGGGGAAACCAGCAGACCCTTTGTTCAGACTTGTAGGTCGAGTCGTCGCTAAACTGGTAGCTCAAGCTCTTCCCCTCGTCACTTTTATCAAGTTCTCTTTTCTTCTGATCTGCCACTGCTGGGTACTGGTACGTGGTACTGTGCTGACACTCTGAGGCCCGAGATGTGGTGTCGTGCTGTACTGCTGTGGGGGTTCGTATGTACTGAACGGGTGAACGGCCCTTCTGGTTTGCGCTATGGTGTGAGTCTTCCGTGAAGCCGACACTGCCTCGGTTTTCAACGAGAGGGGGAAAACTGTAGACCCTCTGCTCACACCAAGCCTGTTGTGCTGAACCTTCCACCCCCTCGATGGATTTCCAATTCAGCATTAAGTGGGGAAACCTACAGACCCTTTGTTCAGACTTTTAGGTCGAGTCGTCGCTAAACTGGTAGCTCAAACTCTTCCCCTCGTCCCTTTTATCAAGTACTCTTTTCTTCTGATCTGCCACTGCTGGGTACTGGTACGTGGCACTATGCTGACAATCTGAGGCCTGAGACGCGGTGTTTTGCTGTACTGGTGTGGGAGTTCGTATGTACTGAACGGGTGAACGACCCTTCTGGTTTGCGCTATGGTGTGAGTCTTCCTTGAAGCCAACACTGCCTCGGTGTTCAACGGAAGGGGGAAAACTGCAGACCCTCTGCTCACACCAAGCTTGTTGTGCTGAACCTTCCGTGACCTCGGTGGTTTCCCCATTCCACAAGAAGTGGGGAAATATGCAGACCCTCTGTTCAGTCTTATAGGTCGAGTAACACAGACTCTTCCCCTCGTCCCGTATATCAAGTACTCTTTTCTTCTGATCTGTCACTGTTGGGTGCTGGCACATGGTACTGAGCTGACGATCTGAGTTCTGAGGTGTGGTGTCTTGCTGTTTTAGCGTACACTCTGCTTCAAAGGTTCTGCTGTTTGACTCTCTGCATTGTTTTCTCGGAACCTGACTCTCACCGTCAAACAGGGCCGGCGACACCGACCCGGAAATGGGTGCATGGAGAATCCCCACGGACCTCCTGGCGTTTCCGAAGACTATCCGCTCCTACCCCCGCTTCGCCTGACGGTAGGGCCCGTACTGTCAGTTGCTGCCAGCGCCCCGTCCAGCTCCGCCGCCCGCGAAGTTTTGACTGTAACGCGCGACGCTCGGCAGCCGATGCCCACCGCCTTCCCCTCCTGCCCCCCCGCCCCCCGCCCCCCGCCCCCTGCTACTGCGGCTGCCGGTTGTAGCTCGTAGAGCTGTTGCGGCGGCGGCGAGGGAGGCGGCGGTGGCGGTGGGGGGATTTGCAGCAGCTGCGGCTGCTGCGCCTGCGGCTGCTGCCGCTGCCGCATGGGGGCTTGGTGGGAACATATATGTTTCCCCGCCGGCAAGAGACCCCACGCCACGCAAAATCGCAAACACCCGGCGGAGTGGACCGGCCCTGCATTCGAGCCTTGGACCCGCCCTCGCCCACTCGCCCTTGCGCTGGGGCCGAACGCCGCCCCCCCGCACCTCGGGCTCCCTTCCTCTTCTCCCGGACAGAGCCTGCTGCCTTGTCGGAGGGCCAGCTCCTAAACTCCTTGCGTTCCACGAGGCTGGTTGCGGCACCTTCTTCCACCGGCTCCCTCAGTCGCGTGAAACTCGACGTGGTCATGAGTACACCCGTACCGGAGGGGGGCGCGGCGTACGGGTGTTTCCGGAAGAGATCACCCCCAAGTGTTAAAGGTGTCTCTATTAGAAGGAAGAACGGTGCTCCGTCTCGAAAGGGATGCGTGGCCAATGGTCAAATGACTAAAGCAGCCAACGAATGAGTACGCCCCCTGCGATGCGAGCGACGTCCTGCCTTCCTTCAGGCCACCGTTCATTGCTTTGAGTTGCAACTGGCGGACCTTGGCCGAGTACGGGGTGAGGCTGTTGAAGTGGCGCCTGAGGTAGATTTCGATCAACTTCTGAACTGCTTCCAGCTCTTTCCGCAGGTTACTTACCCTGTTCTTGCATACAACCTGAGCACCCTCCATGCCGTATTCAAGCATTTCCATTAACGCGGCGACGAACTTGGCGAAATAGACGTCAGCGGGCATCGCCGATGGGGTCTCGCCTGCTGGCACGTGAGGGACGAAGTCCTCGACCGCAAACTCGGCCAATGCCCGAAGTTGCGTGATGATCTTGTCGGAGACGTGGAGACGTGGGGCACCTTGTCGAGCACCAGGAGGAGGAGGCTACGATTGATTTTCTCCGCCATATTAAATCCTCCGTTGGCGACGAAGCATTTTGCTCCTTGTTTTTCACGCCATAGATCCGCGGCCTGCTTGGCGTTGGCTTTTATTCCGGCGGTAACCGCGGCCTGCTAAAGTGCGCCTTGAGGCGCAAGGGGGCGGCTGCCCTCCCATCGCCCCACCCGCCCAGGGTGCCATCAAACCCCCGACGAGCGCACCACCCGGGGGTTGGGCGGCCTCCTGCTGCTGCTGCTGCTGCTTCTGTTGCTGTGGCTGCTGCAGTTGCTGAGGCTGGGCCTGATTGTTCTCCACGCAGGTCGCGCGTTGCACGATCGCCTGTTGGGTCGCCAGTATCTGCTGAAGCAGGTCCATCAAGGCTGAGGCTACAAGGGACGGTCGCGAAGTTGCTTGCCCCTGCGCCTTGGCCGTTGCCTACTGCCGGCAGGACGCCGTCAGGGCGAGGTAGGCCCAGATCACCTTCGACCCCGCCTCCCGCAGCGACGACCTTACCTTCTTGGAGATTGGCGTACGCCCCTCTCCCTCCGAACTGCCGTCCGCCATGATAAAATCATTCAATTGTGATAGGCACGCTGCCGTCCCCTGAGCTACGACCTCTCGCCGGTGCTACGTACACCGACCGTCTATGACCAGGGCGGCAAGTCTCGTGGCTCGACGCTCTGACCATCTGCTGTCCTCTCTTCTATCCCACCCCCCCGGTTTTCGAATTCTAAAACGCCTCCACAAACCCCACATTCCTTGCGGAAAGTTCCATTTCTACTTTCGTTTTTTTTTAAAGACAACAAGTGGTTTCCCAAACGTGTATGTATGTGGTTCCCCGAACACGATGTCGTATTCTTCACTCGGAGTATAAAGTATGCTACGTCGAAATTTTATTGCCTGCTTTTCTTGCAGGAAATCATTCAAAGATTGTCCCACGACGATTGAAAGTTGGAGCAAATTACGTTCGGTGGGGGCAGCTGGGGTACACACGGCCGTTATGAACGAAAGACCTTTTGTCCGAAAAACATTCCCGGTTTTCTGGTTTTTCTTTTACCAATTAATGTGTGAGTGCTACAGTATAACGTTCCACACTTTTCGCCCTTTGTTAAAATTAAATTTCACAAATTGTGAAGAAAGCCTCCGTAACTTGAATCAAACCTTTTCAAATTGAGCTAATCTAAGGAATCTGAAAAAATAGAACCCAATAATATTTCGGCATGTGGTTGTCCGGGGACATCTGGGCCACATCCCCGGGTTTCCTAGGTGGATATGGATCTTAGGGTATAACGGATATGGCTACTTGCTGCTGTAGATTGTCACCCACAGCTGTTGGTTGTTGTTTTTCTCTTGCCGGCAGGGTCTCTTTGACCGGGCTCTGCCCGGACTCTCCTATCTCTCACTGGGCTCCGCCCAGATTTGGGGTGCTCCCTCTTCAGGGTATTTTACAAATCACGTCTTTTAACTCGTGTCAACGAGGGTGGTCATCTCATTCAGGTGGTACAGGAGTGCTGGCCCTGAGTTGAGCAGTGGTCCACCCGGTGACCTGTGATAGACCCTTAAAGCATGTTACTTACTTTCAGTATTTCGGAATGATATACCACAGTTTGTTGCAGTTATTTCAGTACGCGTTCTATATTTTCCGTCTTTTATTTATTTTCCTCTTGAAGGTGATACTTCGCTCCAGTGTTATTGGAGCCTGTCCTGTGACCACAGACTTGCATTGGGGCGACGAGTTAACGTGAAAACAACAAAAACAACAATTAACTGCGAGTACTCGCAGTAGTTCGTTATGTACTGTGGATACTGTGCCTATGTTCCCAAGTGTTTCGGGGTTCGATTATGCGGGTGCTGCCTATGCTCGGGGTTCTGTACTGCTCATACTCCCAGTCAGTACTCTCGCATTATTTGGGGTTCCGTTACCACTCATGCTCGTATTAACCGCAGTATTTAGCCCGCCAATGTGTTAGTCCTCTCAGTACTCGGAGTACGAATCGCCTCTGAAATATGTAGTCGTTATTATAATTTTCCGATTATAGGCAATAACGGGTTAGGTCGCTTCAACATATGAACCACAGTTTTCCTCGCGTAGTACCTTGGCGTGTTTGTGGTTTGGACGACACCGGGAGGAGGAGTGTTTCGTGCGTGGAGTTGACAGCGTACTCATTGTTTTGTTGTTGATTTTGTTCATGGCTTTGGGTTTTGTCGGTCATCGCTGGGGGTCGGTTGGGACGGTTTCTCAGATACGTTCACACCGTTGTCGGGAACAAGAAAAACAGTTATTAATAGTTGGTGCTCAGGCATATCGTACGTTTACTATCCAGATCGGCGTGTTACCCCCAACACTATTGTCGTGTTCTTTGGCGGGGGAGAATACTATCTCAGTCCGAGGGAGTTGCGTCAAATCGTGTCGGGCTGAACAACGATCGGTGTTTCCTTCGGTTTTGATATTATTGAATTGTGTGAAGGATCACCTACGAGTATCTATCGACGTTGAGCCCATCAGCGGGCATCGGACGGGTCGTTGGCATGGCGTATCAACTGCCGCTTATTGAGCTGCGGAACCCTTCTGCATCAATCTTTCTCGCGATCATTGTTCATTGCGTCAGGGATCACTGGGTTTGTTTTTATGAAATATACGTCAGCTGTCAGCTGTGAGCACTACCGATTGAACGGTTGAAACCCAACTTTTCAAGCTGCGTGATACGTTAGACACGCTCATTGGACGTGCTTGTTCTATGTTCATTTTACAATATGTTTTGCGCCGGCCCCTTGGCATGGAAAACTGCCGTTTGCAGTAAAGTTGTATTTAGCCTGAAAGCTGCGGGGTCTTAAGCTTCATCGACGGCCTTCCCTAGGCCGCCGGCGGATCCCCCTTGTATGATCTAAAATCTTCTTTATATTAATAATAAACTAAGAAACACGCCAGCTGTGATTTCTCCCGACCGGTCGATATTCAGCTTTGCTCGTAGCTGCGTGGAGTTATTCCATGTTGGTGTTATAATAGGTTATTTTCCTCGCGATTGACTACTGGCCGGTGACTCCCCTGGATGCTACCAGGGTCGACGAGACTTCTATTGTCAACTACTGTCTCGTTGTGCCCGTCTCTGTCGTACCACAGCAGCAGTGTCGTAAATGCTCGATGCGTACAAGTATACCGTATATACGTACCCAATCTTTATTTTCCACTGCCAGGGCGAGAACATGCAGTAAGACACGTCGAAGACATTTTTCAAAGGAAATGCCCTATCCTACGTAGTAAAAAAATATAGGTATATTTTAAGACACAAAAATGTATTTAAAAGCTTGTCTTATTTCATTTTTCCCCCCCCGCCTGCGGCGGGCTTTACGGTGCATGTTTTTTGGCGTGTGCCTTAGCCGCTAGGGCTTACTGGGCGAAAATGGCGGGTTTTGTCGGCGGAGCGGGACGGTGTAAAATAATATTGTTTTGACGGCGGGACGGGATGGTAAAAGTAACTATGTTTTTCCGCGCCGGGACGGGACGGTAAAACATACAATTCTTCAAGACGGCGACAGGACGCGGTATACTATTTATATTCAATTTTTCACGACGGAACGGACCTTGAACGGACGGTAAATTCATTTTCTTACGACGGGACGGGACGACAGGTCGGCTTTTGTACGACGGGACGGGGCGGTATGTTTAACCGCTATTATTATATTATTTTTTGCCGACGGGACGGGACGACGGGATCAAAACTTTAACAGCAACCAAACCGTGTTGATGCGTTCCGTCCCGCCCCACCGTTAAACTAACGTCAACACACCGTGAAAAGCCCTTCTTGTTGGACGTAATGGGTCGAAGCCCTATACATACGTAGAGATAAGGAGGCCACAGCAGTTAGTAGTGTGTGTTTGCCGGGTGTGGTCGTGTGAACCACGATAAATTGCCGAGAAATTCAGCGTGGTCCAAGGGCGGGTGAAAAAAAGAACCCGGGACCCACACTCACATTTTTGCATTTGAGGCCGATTGAGGGGGGGGGGGGGGTACTCATGTTGTGCACGGCCGTAGTCATATGACCATAGACCCTCGCATCCCTACAATGCCGGGACGGAGCGCGTTGGGTTTTCACCAACCAGGCAGACATTGCTTGCACCAAGCGCGAAGCGCCGTGAGGTATTGGGCGAGTCGCATGGAGGGCGAGCTGCATCCTGCTAAGAACCGCCTCTGAGGCGGACTTGCATATGGACGACAGCTTCAATGAGTTAATTTAATTTCTGGTGTGGCCACTTCCGGAGACAGCAATGGGTTTTACTATGTACCTGCCTCGCGGACGCCTTACCATATTAACACTACGTGATACGACCATTCCCCTTGTGCGGAACAAAGGTTCTCCACCCCGCACAAATGATCTACTCGACCGCCAGCTTTGGTGACCGCCAAAAAAACAACAACAAAAAAAAACGGCACCCTGGTTGTCTAGCTCACGCAGCGAGTGGCGTGTTTTACAGCGTCGTTGCCAACCGACGCCAACCCAACCTATAAACATATCATATATTTATAGGGGGGGGGGGGTATTTTCCAGTTCCTATACTAAATCCTATATAACCAATGACTCAACCCTTGACTCACAAGTCACTTGGTTTTAGAATGCGCACTTGTCAGCCACTGTGTTGAACTGGGGACAAGAGTCACAGCCGAGCACACAAGCAGCGAACAAAACAGCACAGTCTTGGGTCTTGCAGTACACTGCTGTGTAGGCGAACGTACACCGCCTGATCCATTCATTGCCTGATTCGACCTGACCATGAAACCTAATAGCAGACTGTAGACAACGCAACTGAGCCCAAGTGAGTCAGGTGGCTAGAGCTCAGTACTCGTATCCTCACCAGCAGAGCTGCCAGTAGCTCGGAAAACGCGGCGAGATTTAATTAATTGAAAACGTCGAAAAACGCGGCGGGCCGCGCACACCCCCGCCCGCGTACACCGCTGTGGGGAGGAGACACGCACAAGGGTTGTTGCGCCCATGGCGAAGTGTGTGGTATCTCCTCGGGCTGCAAGTACCCAGAAGATGTCGGCGGAAACCACTATACTACTTACTGCTCTTGCTCGGAATGTAAGGTGCTGTTGCACGTTCGTTGTGTGCAAAAGCCTTTCGGGACACAACGGACGTTGAAAGCACCCCAGATACTAGGTTGCATGGCATCAGCCACTACTGCCACGTACGGCAGTCGCAGAAAGATGGAGCAGCAGTAGCTGCTGCTGGGTCTGCTGTATCGACTGGGGCGGCCAGTCCATCTTCTTCAACAACTGGCCGAGCTTTGACAAATTAAACCAAACAACACTTTCAACACTGCTCACCATCCAAGTTATTCATGAAACACACAAACAACACACGTAGGAGGGCTCGTGCGCATTGTTTTGACAACGTCTTGTTGAGCAACTGACGCCTAAAAGACTGAGAAATAGGTGGTTAGTTTGAGCAAAACAAAAAATGAAATCAGGGTGTGTTGAGGGGGGGGGGGGGGGGGGGGGGGGGGGGGGGGGGGGTGAGGGTCCCGGGTTCTTTTTTTCACCCGCCCTTGCGTGGTCGCATATATAAAGCAGCCTCTTTTTCGAAAGCCCGGAATAAAAATCGCATAAATTTCCGTTTTTGTTTTGTTAAAAAGCCCTACAGTACAGGACACCTACAGTAATAAGAAACAGGAATCTAGGCTCAGCCTAGATTCCCTATATTTTTCGTTTTGTTAGCCTCTTTCTTATTGAGCCTCTTTCTTATTTTTTCCGGGCAGAAATCGAAAATCGAGCTGGTTTCTTATTTTGTATAACTCATATTACAGTAATACCGCCATTGATCGTACGCCCCTCACTGATAGCGCATGCGCACGTTCGGCGTCCTCTCTGTTCGGTGTATACTTTAAGTCTTACTGGGGGGCACTGACGCCGGGGGAACGTGCTCGGCAACGTAGTTGGAACGCTTCCGTTTTCGTCCCTTCCCCTTGCGTGAATCATTAGCCCCGGTAAGGTCATCACAACAACTCTCTTCCCCGCCTTCACCCTCTCCCTTGCTTCCGGAAAGCTGCCCTCAACGAGATCACTATCGCGGTCAACATCTACATCGTGCACACCCGATTTCTTTCTCCCTTCCTCGTCGTCACTCGCCTTCCACTTTTTTTTCTGCTCCTGCCCCTTCCACACTCTCACTGCCACTGCTGCTGCTGTTCTCTTTTAAACCGCTTTCTTCGCTGTATCCATCTTCCCCCCTTCCTCTTCCTTCCTGTCTCCCGTCCACGCTGCCATATCCCCCCTCATCATCGTCTTCCTATGTCTTCCTTAGCATGTCCAGTGCGACCGCCCCGGTCGATGTCCCTGTTGCCCACTCCCTGCGGTGGCGCCCGTAGCCCACATTGAAGCATTCTCGAAAGCGAAGTAGCCTTACCCAGTAGCACCCGCGAATCTTAGGCTGCGGCCTCGTCAACAGCAGTGTACCTCCCGAGTGGAAGCCTCATACTGAGCGTTGCGCCGGTTCGCTCGATTAACACCCTGTAGTCGTAACCTTGGCGCGTCCGTACCTGTGCCCGTCCTGTGACGAAACCCTTCACCAATCCCAACACCCGGCGGCACAGCATGATGTTCTGCTTCATGAATGATGCATCGAGGGCCGAAGGAGGTGAGCGGACAAAGGCATAACCCGGTGGGGATTCCAGAAGCAGTGTTGATTCATCAGCGCCGAGGTCATAATCATCGTCAAGCATAGGTACGTCGTCCGATCTACATAGTCGCCCGGTGTTGTCATCCTCTGTTTCGTCCTCGCCATCCTCGTCGCTGGACCCTTCGGGATGGTCTTTGTCCGCTGGAGTAATCGGCCGCACGTCA
>MEHQ01001454.1:114099-141948 GCA_008828725.1 Saccharina japonica | reverse complement strand
GGGGGAAGGGGCGGGGGGTGGGGGCGAAAGAGGCCGACTGTTCAAGGTTGCGTGCGGTACGACGGGATGATCAGGGTCGTCTGTATCGCCACCATTGCCCACCCTAGCGGCGGGGTAAATACCGCGCGTAGACGGAACGGTGGCTTAGCTAAACAGGCTGACAGAGCTACACAAGGTTGGCAGAACGGGAGAAAAGGCATCAACGTGGCCGGTCGCCCGGCGTCAGCGAACACCACCACCATCACTAACTGCCATCAACAACCGCTGTCATCACCACCACCGCCACCACCACCACCACCACCAACACCACCACCACCACCACCATAACCGCCATTACCACCACCGCCACCACCGCCACCACCGACACTACCACTTAAAAAAAAACATAGAAGCTTTCGCCCAACGAAAACAAAACAAGAAAAAACAAACAAAAAGCTGTCGAGCATCGAGAAGACCAAACAACAAAACATGCGGCGTTGATGAATGAAAGTCACGTCG
The DNA here is from genome assembly GCA_008828725.1 of Saccharina japonica. Classification (NCBI taxonomy): domain Eukaryota; class Phaeophyceae; order Laminariales; family Laminariaceae; genus Saccharina; species Saccharina japonica. The sequence continues at coordinate 141,450 of MEHQ01001454.1, read as the reverse complement.
GACACGCGCCGAGATCAGAGCGCTGGGCGTAAAAACTGTGACGAACACACACAAACCCGGCGGCAACACGCCCCCTTGAAACGACGAATGCAAACCCAAACCCACGCCGATACACATATAATACGAGCACAAACCCCGTACCCCGCCCCGAAACTATGCACACAAAACAGCACAGCACATTTCGGCTCCTTCCGCCTCGCCCCGCTTCGTCCCGCCTCGCCCCACCTGCAACTCCCTCAGCGCCATTTTTTTTTTTCCATCACGCACCTTCCGAAAAAACTGTAGTAGAGCCAAGTTCCGTCGACGAAAACCATGACCTTGAGAGGTACCGAGCGCTTCGCGGCGGCCTCCATGCTCTCCTCCGTGTCTGCCCCGGTTCCCTCCGCACGAGCGGTAGTAACCAGTGGCCCCTCCACACCCTCCCGGATCATCGCGCCCACCGCTCCCGCCCCCCCTCCCCCTCCCCCCCCGCCGCCTCCTCCTCTGTCCCCTGTCGTCCAGGTGGTTCCCATCCACCCCTCGTCCATCTGGTATTCGTTGTTGTTGTTGTTCGGTCGGGGGCTGCTGCCCGCGGCGTCAGCAGTGGTTTCGGCGTGGGCGGTTAGCCTTGTCGCGGCGGTGGTGGTGGTGGTGGTGGTGGTACCGCCGCCACAGGCGAGGGTTTTACCTCTTCGTCCTGCCGAGGAGGGAGAAGCATAAGCCATTGCCGTCGTTGCCGTCGACGCCACCCCTGCTGCTGCTGCTGCTCCCGCTGCACTACCCCGTCCGGCGACTCGTGTCGCCGCAGAGAAAGGTCTGCGGGAGAAGAGGGGGAAGGTGGTGAGATAACACAAACAATCACAAAAAAAAACAAGAGAAAAAGGTCGTTCGTGGGGGTGTGTATCAAGTGTCCCAATCCGCTGGATATCAATACGGGAGTCAACGGTTGTTGTTGTTGTTGTTGTTGTTGTTGTGTTGGTATCACATCGTTGGTATCACATGAACTGTGTTCAAAGGACAGGTTTCCAACAACTCTGGAGGGGAATATGGGGTGTGTCCAAAGTGTCAACATCTGTTATCTTTTGCGGAAGTGCGACCGTTAGTGGGTTTGTTACCAAGCGTCAGCAGCAGTTTCCCTCTTGAAAATGCAGCAGTGTATAAAACAAAATAAAAACGTACGTAGCGATGGAGGCAGGCAGGCAGGCAGGCAGGCAGGCAGGCGTCCATCGTCACGGTGCCGCGCGGGCACAGCTTGTGGCCGTAACACGAAACATGACACGGCAGTCGATGGGTACAGGAGTTCCACACCTGGGACAGATCATTTACAGATAGATCATCTACAGATAAATCATGATCTAGATCATTTAGTTCCTCAACTACCGTTGTGAGCGGTTGTGCAGGACCTGCATAGTAGTACAGATCCAACCCAGAAAACATGCGCTATTGATAGATCGTGTAGATTATATGGCTCCCACCCGGCAACATGAGCTAGATCCTACAGATCATACAGATCATACAGATCATACAGATCATACAGATCATACAGATCAAGTGAGAATCGATTATCAGTCCCAGGTGGGCATCTGGTAATCGAACACGGCGCTCTTATCTCCGCACCAGGTTCCTGATACAGGTTACAGGTTACGTATGTACCTTATCCCGTCTATACACTTCGTACGCGTACAGTAGGGGCGGACGGCCCACGACGTCGCTCGCGAATGTTTTCGACCAAAAAGCAGGTACGTCGTACAGCAGTACTGGTATACCAGGTATACAGCAGTGTATATCGTTGTGGTATATACCGCGGTGCAGTAAGCCACAAATTGCTCCCGGCTCGACTGCAACAGCTGCATTCGGCTGCTGCCTGCTATGATACGTACGTACCTTCTGGCACAGGCGCTGACCAAGGTATTTCATACCAGGTACATGATAAATTACTGCTACTGCTTGGGGCGGCGTTGCAGCAGAGGTAAGGAGTAAGAATGAACCACTATATTCGAGAATATAGAATGCGTTTGGATAGTCACCCCATATCCCCAACGCGCACTATATTTTCGAACATCGTGGTAACTGCTCTGTCCCACGAGAAATACATGCATGCTTCATGTTTCCGTTGCAGCCACGGACAGCGGGGCGCATCGAGCACACCACCCGTGAATTGACGCGCTCGGAGCAGAGCGGCCGCGTGGCCTGTCTGTGCCACACGTGCTACTAAGTAAGCGTTGCTGCTGCTGTTGGGAGCTTAGTGGAGGTACGTACACACTCACACGATCCCATACACAGCAGCAGCAGCAGCAGGAAGCAGTGGCGGCTGGAATGAACATGTTTCATGTTCACGTTTGTAACCCATCTACGGAACCGCACGAGACTTCTGAGAGGCACACCGTGGTCGGAGACAGCAGCACAGCTGCTTTGGTTTTCAGGTACTCCTTGCCTGGGCCCGTTCCCGGCCAACCACTGCCTACGTACATCACATTCAAAGCCAGCGGAAACCAGCCTGCAGGTCGCTTGCTCTCACCGCTCCCACCAGGTGCTCCGCTCGACGCCCACCGCTCGCTCTCGGTTCGCCCTCGCCCAGGGCTGCGCTATCGTGCGTGGAGAGTTGAAGCCATCGGCTCTCGACGCTAGTTGCAAGGCGATCGACAGCCCAGCCCCAAACGCAACAGATCTCCAGTACATCAAGCGTCTCCGCAGGGAGCGTCTGGCATCAGGCAATGCCATGTAGACAACAAGCAGCTGTGAGAGCTGTGAGCTGGAAATTCAACCTGCGATTTCTTGGAGTTGGTAAATGATGGAAGGCTTTATTTGCAAGGGAGCCCGAAATGGCTTGTTCTCCACGAGGGCGCAGCTGGAACAGCTGGAACAGCGTCTCGGTCTCTGTTGCGTGCAAGGCAGTGTGCAGCTGTGTGCCGTGTGCCAGCTTACTGAGATCTAGGACTATAATACTAGCTCGCTGCCAGGCAACCTCGCCATGTCTAGCCGCCAGAAGAAGCCCGACGCTCGGGCTCTTTTCAAGCAGGCCAAAAGCCGGAAGGGAGACAATGGCGCTCCGAAATCATCATCGGCAGCTGGAGGAGCTGGGGGATCGAGCAAATACCACGGAAAGAGCAAGGAGGAGGTGGGACGGGCCTAGTTCGCATACCTATGATACGTACTTATCTATTCATATTTGCGATTGTATTGATAGGAATCCCTGGCACTGCTGTGTCGAGGTTTGACCTCTATATCGGTGCTGTGTACCCAGTACACCTACAGTAATAAGAAACAGGAAAACTGGCCCAGGTTGGATTTCTTGTTTTAGAGAGGGTGTTTGTTTACTACAGTAATATCGAGATAACGACTCTCGAATTTCTTAATTCACTCTACGTATATCAACCTGGAATTCTTATTACTGTAGCCTGTTTCTTATTGGGCGTCCTTTACTGTGTTGCCGATAACAAGTGGTGGCGCCGTAAGGATCGAGGACCCTTCCTTGTAGAATTACTCCATGTGAGGCCGTTTCCTATGCGGTTCGATTTTTGAGCTTCAGATTATGGTCTGATCGATTTTTCAGCGACCTAGTTCGAAAATCGAAACAGTCTTCTTATGCGAGAAAACACGGATTTGTTGTATCATACGTGCAGATATTTGAGCAAACGGCAAGACCAACTGCTGTTGTTGTTGTGGTCTGGCGCCGCGAAGAGACGCGCCGAGTGCGCTGTACTGGGCATAGAACCCAAGCGTTCGAAGCCACGCTGGCTGCCTCTGGTCTGGCGGCGACGCGCCGAGTGCGCTCGAGTCGACCTGTCTTGGTATTTTGTATTTTGACACAACGAAGCATCCGAGCGTTGACTGCTGTGTACTACTGCTGTACTGCTGCTGCTGCTGCGATGAAGTCTACGAGTACGCGTACGGAGAGGCGCGTGCCGAGTGCGCTTCCCTTCGTCTCTAGGTCCGAGCCCGCGCCAGCCGACTGTAATTTGGCGACGGAGAGGCCCACCGATCGTCGGCTGCGCATCGAGCGCGAGGCAACGTCGCTATGTCACCATCCAACTCATCGATCGTGCTGCTGCTGCTGCTTGCTTGCTGCGTGGATAACATCTTGAATTTAGAGACCATGCCATTTTTCGATTTTAAAATCTGATGACCCAAGTCGTCGGATTTTGGCCCAAAATCCGACGACCTGGGTCATCGGATTCTCAAATCGAAAAATTTCCGGTCAGATTTTGCATAATCGGACTGCATAGGACGGTGCTTTCGTTTTTGAGATCGAAAAATACAAATCTGAAGCTCGAAATCGAACCGCATAGGAAACGGCCTGAGAGCTACGAGTACCCACCTGGTACCTGGTACTGGTACTGCTGTACCTGTGGTGTGTGTCGTAGTCCGGTACGCGCCTTGGTTTCCATTGGCCGGGTGCAGCCGTCCCAGCCAACGCCGACACTCCCGTCCTTCCTGTCGCGTATGTGTACCCACGCGATGGCCAGCCTCTCCACTCCCCAGGCTGCTGCACACTGCACACATTACGCTCTTTGCCGTGGTGATATTCTCGCGTTGCTCTCAGGGGGATGAATTCCTTGCCGTTGGGGTTGAAATCCAAAGGCATCACCACCACGTGCTTATGAGTCGTTTCGGTCGTTATTATTGTGGTCTGTTGTGTATACCTATGATGCTCGTACATACTCTTGTCGAGATATCTTGCATGTCTATGGTATGTATGCAGCAGTGCAGTATAGGTAGCAGAAGAGCAGCTTTATTATATATGTACCAACAGACCAAACAACGCCGTGTGTATGCCATGTACGACAGACGAGTATTATTGTAGAGCGATGACACATTACATATTTTATCAGGTGTTAAGGCGACGGAGGATTATATCCACCCCCCATCCCCGGGTTTCCGGGTGACTTTAATTTCTAGATATCACATATACGTACTGTTTCGGTTCAGTTTATTATTACGCCGCTATTTGTGACACGCTGCACGCTGCGTTAGGTAGAACCTGTTCAAGCCGTTTCAATAATTTGGCGAAACGCCTACGAGTGCGCGCGCCTACTCGACAACATAATCCTGACGAGATCCGCCATGGCCTTACTTAAGTGAAGTGTTGATGGTATCGAACGAGAATCGAGTCTTGATACGATAACGATGGACGAAAACTTGAATCGATGCGATTTTCGATCGTCGATGTATATGTTGTATATACCAGGTTTATAGATTGATTTTTCGTTCAATATCATATCACATCAGCGTAAAAGAGTACCAGGTATGCCGGATGTCAAGAAATCGAGGGCAACATGCACTTTGATATAATATGTGATACGTATGATACACCATAGCGAAAGTTCGACATTTCGAGACGTGGGGCATTTTCGATACGATATGCTTATCCAATACTGCCTTTCACTCTGTACATCAAATGTGTATGACACGTATCTCGCTTTTATCGTCTTTAACCGTCCCATCATTTCGCTCGCTCGCTCGCCGTTTTTTTTTTGTTGCGTTTTTTTTTTTCTCTTATTGTTGTGCAATGCGACGTGGGCCCACCCACAGCTGCTGGCCCTGCTGAGGGCCAAGAAGGCCATGGGCGCGAAGCCGGCCGCAGCGTCGGCAGTGGGAGCAAGCCCACGCTCTGCGGAGCGAAAGCCATCTCCCTCTACTGTCAAGGTGCGTGCGGTGTTGTGGGGCGGAAAGGTGGGAATGGGTTATTAGGGGGAGTGGGGGGGGAGGGGTAGGGGAAGCGCGCGCGCGCGCGGGCGGGGGGGGGTGTACTTCATGTTCATGCATGGCCGTAGTCGTATGACCATAGACCCTCGCATCCCTACAATGCCGGGACGGAGCATGTCGGGTTTTCACCGACCAGGCAGGCATTGCTAGGGGGGGGGTGTTACTTGATTCATGCATGGCCGTGGTCGTATGACCATAGCCCTGCATCCCTCAATGCCGGGACGGAGCATTCGGGTTTTCACCGACCACGGCAGACATTTGCTAGCACCAAGCTCGAAGCGCCGTGAGGTGTTGCGGCGAGTCGCATGAAGGGTGAGCTGCATCCTACTCAAGAACCGCTTGTGAGGCGGACTTGCATATGGATGACAGCTTCAATGAGTGATTTGATTTCCTGGTGTGGATGGTGGGGGGGGGGGGTGTACTCATGTCGTGCAGGCCGTAGTCGTATCCACCTCCAGAGATAGAAACGAGTATCACTATGTATCTGCCTCGTGGGTGCCGTACCATAACACTACCGGTACGTGGTACGATCAGTCCCCTTGGGGGGGAGGGGGAGAGACTACTGTAACACCATTCGTCAAAGCGTAGGGTTTTGGAGCCTGGATGTGGCTTACGGCAGGCGGCAAATACACAAAGGTACATGTAGTGTCATACCTATTATATATACACTCGTACTACGTATACGAGATGTTTAGAAAGGGCGCTGTCGCCGACAAATATCGCCGACCCGTCTACGCGGTTCCGGTTCCGGCTGGTATAGGAAACCGGAAAAAAAAAAATCAGGTCGTTTTTCATTTCGGGTGGGAGGCAAGTATACAAAGAAAATCCATGAGCATGTACCATGTACCGTTCGTTCTGTGGCCGGAAATGTAATAACCGTTCAGACTTTGATGTCAGTATCGAACGGTGACTACATGTCCGGCCTGAGTAGTGGTAAGTTAAGTTTACAGAGTAATATTTAGCTTCTCTTCCTTGTTTCATTTTCTTTGGTTTTTTTTTATTACTTCTCGTACTGGCTACGGGGAGAGCGAGATCGATGCTTGTTTTTAAATGAAATGCACATTTTTCGGTTGGGTAACATACTAAGTATAACAATAATACGGCAGTGGGTACATATCCCAACGACCACCGGTGGCACAGCAACCAGGCATGCCTCTCGTTAGGGTTAGGGTTAGGGTTAGAGTTTCCGGGTCGGGGTGGTGGCCGCCGTTAGCCGAAGCCAAAAAATAAGCTCACCGTCGGGAACGAATGCCTTACAGCTTCGTGTCAAAAACGCCACCTCGCTATAAACAGCATCGTTTTATACGGGCACGTCTGAGAAAAGTTTGCCAGTGCGGGCAGATTTACGCCCGCTGTGTTTCCTGGGTTGGAGCTGGACTGTTAAGATACGAATCCTGCACAGCACCTCAAAACGGAAGGTTAAGGATAAGTAGATTATCTACTGTAGACCGCGGTCTGTCCTACGCGTGCTACATTTAGCTGCGGTGTGTTGACACATGGGGCTGTCACGTCAGTTCCATTGTGCTTTTGTTTCTTTAGGACCACCCATCCATCAGCGCGCGGCTGGGGCAAAGCCATATGATGCGAGGGCCATCATACCTCTATTCAGCGGCGAACGTATCATACACGCATCGTATTATACATCCAAAAAAACACCTCCTCCATCTATATCCATGGTTCTTGCCCCCCTTTTGTTCTGGCATCCCCTCTTCCCTTGTTGCGGCGTTACGATTTGTAGCGAGTGTCCCCTCATCATACCTGACAGGCGTTATCGCTTGTATCGATCGCCTGCCTGGGAGATTAATCTCTCCCCCCTTCGATCGAAAGACATCCAGCGGCCGGCGAGCAAGCGACGACGACTACTACAAGAAACCGTAACCTTCAAGGCATCGTCAGTCAGCACCCCGCAAAAAAAATATCCGCACCAATCACAAGTAGTTTGCCCCCCCCTCCCCCCATAAATATATGATATATTTATAGGTTGGGTTGGCGTCGGTTGGCAACGACGCTGTAAAACACGCCACTCGCTGCGTGAGCTAGACAACCAGGGTGCCGTTTTTTTTTGTTATTTTTTTTTGGGCGTCACCCAAATACTGGCGGTCGAGTAGATCAAATGTTGTGCGGGGTGGAGAACCTTTGGCTCCGCACAAGGGGAATTGGTCCGTATACGTAGTGTTAATATGGTAATGGCATCCGGAGGCGACAGTTACATAGTAAAACGCCATTGCTGTCCTCGCGGAAAGTGGCCCACCCAGAAATTAAATTAACTCATTGAAGCTGTCGTCGCATAATGCAAAGTCGCGCCTCAGAGGCGGTTCTAGTAGATGCAGCTCACTCTCCCATGCGACTTCGCCCAATACCTCACGGCGTTCGGCGCTTGTGCAAGCAATGTCTGCCTGGTTGGTGAAAACCAACGGCTCCGTCGCCGGCATTGTAGGGATGCGAGGGTCTAATGGTCCATATACTACGGCCGTGCACAACATGAGTACACCCCCCCCCCCCTGCCCGGTTTGGTGAAAAAAGCCCAACAGTACTCCGTCTCGACATTGTAGAGATGGGCGGAGGGCCCTATGTTCTAACGACTGACGGCCGTGCAAGACATGAAGTACAGGGGGGGGGGGGGGGGGGGGGGGGGGGGGGGGGGGGGGGGGGGGGGGGGGGGGGCACGCCCCCCCCGCCCCCCCCCCTCCTCAAAAGGGGGGGTTAAAATGACACTGCTACCCCAAAAGGTTTCTTCTAAAAAATCGCTTTTAACAAAAACCCAACCCTTCTTGAGCTGGTGTCGAGAGAAGAGCTAAACCTTGTCGGCGGGAACAGATAAAACAATTCGTAAGCTCAGAACTTGTTCCATCGTGGAGGAGACGTCCGGTCAGACCCACCACCACCACCACCACCACCGCGAGCGCCGACCTGCGCCGCGTTGCTTCCCGCGTCGTGCCTCAGCTTTCGGTAGGCCGGCGCCTCGGGTCTACCGATGTGGTGCCCAGCGTGCTGTTGCTGGTGCTGCTGGTGCTGCTGTCTTTGCGCTCGATTTCTTCCCATCTTATATATATATACCGTATATCACATCACACGAGAAAATCGGGGCAAACAAGTCGGAGCAAAAATACGGGGTGGGCGTGGCGACGTGACATGCGGGGGCCGGTGGCAGATATATGCGGTCAATTATATTCCAGTGATATGGAGGGTGGGGGTTTGTATAGAGCAAGAGCGAAGCTGGGAGGGGGTGCCTTTTCAGCTTCGCCCAGAAGAAGAGCTGTATGGTGCGCTGGTGGCAAAACGGGGCACAAGGACTTAACTGCGTAGTGTCGGGGCTCTTTTGGGTAAGGGTGCAGAGGAAGGGGTGCAACAAGGGCCGTACTCGTAGATATTTGAAATAGTTAAAACTGCCGGACGATAATTTCTCTCAGACTGCTCTGACATACCTGGTACTATACGTAGTAGGACGAAAATTCGGCCAATTGAAAGCTCTGACAATTTCAGCGGAGCAAACAATTTACACAACACCGCCAGTAGTTAAAGAGTATACGTTTCTCTTCTTGTACGACTCGCGTATCCCATCACCATCGTCTACGTACGTGGCCGCAAGTAACCAACCCACCGTCTGTCACCTCGCCGCACGAAAATAATTTCCCTTCGGCGTACAGAAATACTTATAAATGCAACCAATCTACGTATCTATCGTATTTTCATGATACGTTATGGTATGCAGCTGGCTGTCGTTTTCCTTACAACCAAGAGCTCGGCAGAGACAGACAGCTCGACCAAGTTTTTTTTCTAGCTTACATCGCGCGTAACGCTCTCACCGGTTCTCTACCGTACCGCGCTTCCTCTCCGCCTCGCTGCGCTCGAGGGTCCTCCTCCGGCGGCCGCCCGGCCCGCTGTGGATAACCCCGCCCCCCCCCGTCGAACACCGCCTCCGCAAACCCCATCGCGTGTTCGCCCCTGCCTTTGGTGCTTCGTGCCGCCCGCCACGGGTCGCGCGGGACTCCTCTCTCCCACCGCGACACTCCTGGCGGTAGACGGGCATCGCTTCGAAGGGTTCTTTCGTACGAAGGCGCTTCTGCCCTGTGGTCATCGTGGGCCTGGTATTCATAGAGTCTAGGGTCCTTCTCGGGGCTTCTTCTTCGAGTCCGCTGGCTCCGGTCGACGGTGACAGAGTCACGCGGTGGGTTCCTTCTGAGCTCGTGCGTCGTGCTCCCCGTTGTCGTTAAGCTTGGGATTTCGTCTTCCCTCCACCCCCGCCGGTCCGCTCTCGGGTCTTCTCCCTCGCTTGCACGCCTGTCGTATCTCCGCCCCGGGCCGTGCATGCCGCCCGGACCCCGGTCCGGCGCGAGGTTCTGGTGATCTTCGGCCGAGCGCTGCCGTAGCCGGTAGTCCCACCTTCTCTCGGGAGCGGCGACACCGCCGCGGCGGCCGTCTTCCCTGCCACTGCTGCTGCTGTCTTGTGGCGACGGTGACAACACTGCTTGTCTTTCATCACCATCGAAGCGTCGTCTGTGGGGGAGAGTCGCGTACTGTTCCTTCTCGCGGTGCGAGTGGTCGTGGTACGGTGCCGCCGCCGCCGCCGCCGCTGCCACCGCTGCCGTGGTGTCGTGATGTGCTTCGTGAGTCGGCCTGGGGCGGCGATACGGTGGCGTTGCTTCGCCGCCCCCCTCGACCGCCGTGTGTCGCTTTCTGCGCATCGGTTCCGGCTCGTACGGAGGAGAGCGACCGCCGCCGAGACGGTCTCTGGTGAAAGCGTCCCGCGGCGTACGGTTAGCCACCGAGTCATGGCCTCCAAACGCTGACCGCGCTCCGGCCTGCTGCCTGATATAAGGGAGGGAGCTTTGGCTCGGCGCCGGCGCTGCGGCAGACGGAGGTTGGCGTTCCCAAGCAGGGTTCCATTTGAGCCGTGCCGCGGAGTGACCCCCCGTCGTCTCCGGCACCGGAATGTCTCGGCGTGGGAAATCGATCGGCGGGCCCGTCGTTAGAGTGCTGCTCTGCGGAGCGGAACGATCCGCGGCGTTTGCGGCAACGTCAACGTTTGCGTAGCGTTCACTACCAACAGTTCTTTGCGTTACTTCTTCGACGTTCCCGTTCGCCCCTGCGGTGTTTCTGAGCAACTCTGTGGGGACAGGCGATCGATGATATCGGCTATCGCGTTCCCTCGTGGTCGTGTCCAGCTCCTGCTTGTTTCTGTGCTCGTTGTCGACCCCGACCTCGACCCCGAACCCACTCTGGCCGGCCTCGGCTATCCTCGTCGAGTAATAATCTCCGTGCTTTTCGTCACGAGGCGGTTCTTTTCGAAGGGGTCCTCCTTGCGCAGGCCCCTCGGCCGTGCCACTCCCGACTCCTGCCATGGTTCTGCCGGGGAGACTTCGCGTTGGGGACCTTGACGCCACTGCGGTTTCTGCGCCCGCTTGTGTTGGCGTTATGGACGATCGTTGGTTCGCTGAATCGGCGTGTTCTGCGCTTGAGGGTGAAAGTATGTTGCAAGGACCCGCGAGCGCCGCAGACACTCTGGCTGGAGACGGGGACCGACAGTCTGGCCTGCGGTGATCTTGAGAGGGCCGCGGGAGGGTCGATGATGTAGTATCCCGCGCTGCAGATGACGCGGTTGAAATGTCCCCTGCCGTCTTCACCGGTGTTGTTGTTGTTGTTTTCGGCGGCAAGCATGTCGGGGCCTGGAACGCCGGCAGGGAGAGCCGCAGCGCGTCGGTTTTGCACAGTTTTGCCTCCTCGCTGTACGCGGACATCACAGAGAACACCACGTCAAGGCCTACCGAGGTCTCATTTTTGTTTGACCCCGCCGAGTCGGCCGTCCCTTGAGCGTCTCCACCATGGATGGCAAGCTGGACGCCCTGAGCGGGCACCGCTTGAAACTCGTAGCGATGCCCCACGACGTACGGGAACCGATGGTCAGTCTGCACACCGAGATCACGTGGAGAAAAAGCGTCCGGATACGGCAAGGCAAGGCAGGCGGGTGGCACGCATTATAATGTGTGTAGGCCATCGCAGAGACGCACGGATCTCAGTAGTAGAAACTCCCGCGAGAAGTGTTGGTGACAAGACTAACCTTGACCGGCTAACCTTGACTGGCTAAACTTGGTTGTAGTTTTGGCTGAAGTACTAGAATACCGATGCTTGACGATGTAACCATAATCAGGGCTATTCACAAGTCATGACCCGATCCATGGGTCAGGTTGAAGAGCTCTTCAAAATCTCAAGGGGCGCGTCGGATCGGGTCAGGAGGTTTTAAAAATATCACGGATCGGGCCAGGTCACCCTGACCCGACCGGACCTGACCCGACCGGACCTGACCCGACCGGACCTGACCCGACCCGACCCGACCCGACCCGACCCGACCCGGTCCGGCCCGATCCGCGAGGTTTGGCTTGATCCGCGAATAGCCCTGACCATAACACCCCGTTGGTTACCGCGAGCCCTTAGTGAAGCAAACCTCCAACCACGGTCGTGACACGTTTAGCAACGCAGACGATTTGCTCGAATCGCGACAGATGACACTGCCGTAGTGCCAGGGATTGATACCCTCTCCTCATCGCCGAGGAAAAGCGCGTATGACGAGCCACGCAAATCATCACGCATGACGCTTTAGGCGCAGTTGTTAAGCGTTCATGAATCTAGAATTAGTGGTTGAATTTTGGTCCTTTGCTCTACACCCAACCCCACTATAAACCCTGCACTGTAACCTCCTACACGTTTTTTCCCCCCATCATATTCAACCCTCACACTCCTTTACCAAATACAGATGCTTAGCGTCCTTGCGCGGTTCCATCATGTTATGTCATTCTTCGTGCCAGAGTAAGATCCAAAACACTCACCTGGATAGCGGCATGCCCAAAGTGAGCCGCGCTGTCGTGAACGACAGCACCGTCGACGACGACGATCCCGGCAGCACCCGCCTCTTCCCTCAGGGTCACCAGGAGGCGACCATCGCCCTCGATGCGCGTCACGGCCAGGCTCTCGTTCGGCCTGAGAAAGAACAGAGCGGGCCGCCCCCCACTCAGGAGGTGCCGAGAAAAGTCAGCCCGAAAGTGGTGGATGTCCCCGCCGGACCCGCCACCCCTACCCGAAGAGCCAACCTCGATGTTGCGAGGTAGTGATCCCAACTGCTCCACTCCGGAACCGAGCTGTTTCGGAAACGCCGGCGATGCTGCGCCCTCAATGTCTAGTAGGTTACGGTCTCGGTGAGCGTCGTTTCTCGCTAGTGCCACACCACCATCTACTACTGACGCTGTCGGAGGGTGATACTGCGTCCCCGGGGATGTATCTGACGCCTCACCGTTCGCCCGACGACAAGGAGAGTCTTGGTACGAGCCAGTCGCGCCGGCAAAGTTACGCACCTTTCTCGGTTTGATCGTGACCCCCGTTCGATGGCTCCGGCGGCCTTCCCGCGCGCCGTTTTCCGAAGACGCCGCCACCGCCGGGGGCGGCGGCCGCGACGGAGGCAGCGACGGGACGGGCTTTACACCTTCGCGGTGATCTTCCACTTTCACCCAACCACCGGGCGGCCGCGCATTTCCTACCGTCGAGATAGCAACGGTACGAGCATCCGCCGCTGCCTCCGCCATCGACGAGCTCGCAGCAGCAGCAGCAGCAGCAGTAGCAGTAGCAGCCGGGGCCGCGCGTCGTGGGTTCGCAGGGCCGGTCTTTTCTCCCACCGATGAGGTGGACTCGTCGTCGATGAAGTCTTCCGAACCGTCGTCGTGAAATGACGCCTGCTGCTGCACGTATTTTGCGGTGCGTGCGACTGTGAGCTCTACACCGGGAAAGGATGACGCGTCCGACGACGTGGGCGAGGTGGGCGAGGATGGCACCCACGTGTCCTCGGCAAGAGAATCAACGCTTGGGGGCGCAGCCTCTGGCCTGGTCGGTGACGCACGCAGCGAGACGCGCTCACCCACCGAGAATACAGGCGCCATGTCCGAGGCGAACTGAGGTAACGCAGGCGCGGCGGCTGCTGCTGCTGCTGCTGCTGCTGCTGCTGCTGCTGGCGGCAATGGCCTTGTCCCCGAACTATCCGCGACAAACGGGTGGTGTTCCCACAGCTGCGGGCCTTGCTTCGCCGCCGCCACCCCCTCTGGCAGGCGTTTCGGCGGCGGGGTGTGCGGAATGCGCCCCCGCCTCGCCGCCACACTGCCCTGTCTTGCGCTCGTCGCTTGTTCTTGCTCGGCGTCGCGCAACGGAGCGGTGGCGTCTCTTGTGACCGATGAAGCTGCTGTCCGGAGCTCGTCGCCTTGAAATACCGGCATTCGATCTTCTTCACTCGGGTCCAGCGCGCGGTATGGCTTGTGGTGTTCGCGATGGTGGGAATCGCTGCCTTGGGAAGAAGAGCAGCTGCTGCCAATGCGTCGTGGAGGAAGCAGGAGCGCAGCAGTAGCAGAAGCATCCCTTGGCCGATCGCCTGCGCGCCTCGGGTCCCTTCCGGTGGCGTCGGCGTCGGCGGCGGCAGTAAGAACGAGATGCTTCGTCGTGCCCCTGTCTATCACCTTCACGCCTAGCGCAGGCGATTGGGCTGCTATCGCCACCGCCGCCGCCGGTGCCCTCGCTGCCCCCGCTACAGGGTTTCTTTTTCGGCGGTCGTCCGGAGACCGTCGGTGCTTCTGCGACGATCCCCGCTTTGTATCGGAGCTGCCCGCGGTTCTCTCTTGGGCGGCGGCCTCCTGTCGCACCCTGCTGTTCCGTCGCACCGAACCGCTCTTCTGCGCAACTTTTTTGGCAACAATCTCCTGCGGGCCTTCGTATGCGGTCGGTTCGGCAAGGCGTGTAGACGCTTGTTCTTCCTCGGGGCGTTCGTCAACATCATTGCGTTCCGGCTGCTCGTAAATATTTTTGGAACCGCCATGAGCCTCCAGCTCAGAGTGTTGTTTAGTGGATGCTCGGGGTGCCTGCGTCTCGAGGTTCACACGCGGGTTTACACATTGGAGCTGCGTCAATGACACCAAACAGCAGCTAGCAAGTAGAAGTTATCGATTGCCAAAACATTTTTCTTGCCTACATTTAGTGACTATCGTGCAGTACATCGACAGGAAAGGAAGTAAAACACTCTGCAGGCATTCGGGGCACAATAATATACATTCGTTCATTTATGAAACGATATCTCCACTACAGCAGTGGTATCTACCTTTTGAAACGTCTGTTTTGCATCGAAAGCTGTTCTGACTCCCCCCTCATCTCCGCGATGCGGTCGGTCTTCCTTCCTGTTGTGAGAAGAACAGAAGGCGCGCACCGCCACCAAAGTTCGGAGCTATATGTATCATAGGCAAACGACCTGTCACTACTGCCGTAAGTTTGGCACTCTCTGCGAAGCTCCTTCTTAGAACCGAGTTTATGCCTACCAAGAAGCGTGATAGCACGAGTGCGCTCGTCCAAAATGTGACGACGACCACCAACAACACGCAAGACCGGCGGGAAGAACTCACCGGATGTTCACCATATTCCTGGGCAGCTGTCTCGTCCGCCTCACCAAGAATTTCGCCAGGAACTCCCGGCTCTGTCTTCTTGCTACAAACACCACTAAGGGGGAAAGGTTCGGCATCGACAGGTGAACCACGGGTTCTGTCTGATCCCGCTGTCACGTCGTGGTCGTCGTCGTCGTGGCTTGTTGCCACAGTGGGAACTCCACGCGCGTCATCTCGCGCCGAACACGACCCCTCGATGGAACAAGAAATTGTACTCATTTCCTTCGCATTGTCCCCAGCAGGCATGATGGTGACGCTGCTTTTAGCTTGCGTTGGCGCGTCAACGACCTCGCCGTCGCCGTCACCGCCACTCGCCGGCAAAGGGTCGGAAGGGTGGCTCCGTTTGTTCCGTCTCTCGGGGTGTCGTCCATCTACCGGTGGTGCTCCTTTCGAGGCGGACAAGGACAAGGAACATTTGTCAACAGCAGAAGAGGTCGCTCCTCGGGTTTGGTAATGTCGTTGGGTGCTGATGGACGAAGGGGAAGAGGTTGGTTGTGACGGGTTTTTTTCCTTGGCGGCTGGCGTCGCGGCACAGGACGATGATATTGTTGAAGGAGAACTGGCCGACGAAGACACCGGGTTATCACTCCTGGTGCTACGAGTGTTGCTGCTGGTGCTGCTGGTGCTGCTGGTGCTGCTGCGAATATCCTCACCACCACTATCGTGATGTTTAGCAGCAACAACAACTGCCGGCGCCAGGTCTAGCTCGGACGGTGGCGGCCACTGACCATCATCATCATCTCTATCGTCTTTGCCGAACTCGCCAGGCTTTCGTTCTTGTGAAGAAGGTAACTCCGAGTGGGCCGCGTCCTGTACATGTACTTCATCTGGGAGCACCCCCCTTCTCCCCGCTGCCAACGCCGCTCGCGAGATCACAGGAACAACCGGAGCCACTGAACTTTTCCCTACGAGTACTGCTGCTGCCTTCGGCTTCGATCGCCCGTGCCGCGTAGACTTTCGTCGCCCCTTGGCCTTGCCCCCTCCGTAGGCACCACCGGCTTCCTTCTTATGATCTCCGGAATCTGCACCGTCGTCACCAGGAGCAGGAGGAACAGCAGCGTCGACAGAGCAACCGCTGCTACTGCTGCTGCTGTTGCTGCTGCTGTTCCCGCTACTACGTTTTCGCCTATTGATCATGTTACTTGTTTTCGATGTTGTGACATCTTCACCGACCATGAGCGGCGAAATATTGGAGGTCGACTTTTTTTCTGGAGCTTCTTTCTCCTTGTTCTTCTTCTTCACCCCGCCCCCGTTACCGATGGCCAAGTCACTCACAGTAGCAGCGTTCTCTCGATCTCGAGGCATGGCAGTTTGTCTTTGCAGCCTACTAATCAACTATACGAGTGGAGGTATCGTGAAAACGAAAGAGGGGTCGGCGCGGCGCCGTGGACCGTGCGTGTGGACACGCGGCGGATTGCTGCGTAAAAAACAAGCGGCGGAACTGCTGATGTTTCGACCTCGTTCGAAAACGAAATAAACAACAAAGCTTGACTGTTTCAGAGCGGTTTGCCGAAACGGAACAAACACCTTTCACTTTTCCACAAGATCGTACTCGTATCTTTACCTACCTGTACAACCTCCAAAGAAGGATCCTTTCCTCTCTCTGGAGGGTCATAGCCATAGCATGCATAGGATACAACAGCTACCTGGTATCCAATAACAGCTGACAGCACGAAACGGACACAACGACTTAACGTCGATACATATATATAAGCAGAAAGAAGAAGATACGTTTACGTACGACGTCCTCGTATTACCCTCAAAACGTACGTACGTACATGCTGTCCATTTATTTGTCCGTTGTTGTTGCTGTTCTGTTGTTGTCCTGCATGCATCGCATTTCTTGATAAACTTAACTCCAGTTCAGGTAGGGATGGCTAAAACATCAGTGTACCAGGCGCGATAAAGAAGCTGGATTTTAATCCCGGGGAGTCGCTTCCTATGTACCAGGAGGATAGGTGGTGTTTTCGTTTTTTGTTTGTTTGCGGGCGACCCGGAAATAATTACGTACATCGTCAACCTACTTCTTTACATCGACGGCTGTTTGTTGTTGTTATTAAGCTGCTTTCGTCATAATAAAGATGATACACGCATCATCATACGACGTAGCAGCTACTGCGTACGTCAGTCTTCAATCAGTCTGCGCTCAACGCAAAATAATACCTGTCAGTCTGTATTGTACCAAGTGTATGTGTGCGTAACCGAAGCTCTTGCTCGTACGTAAGCTCTCTTCTTCTTGTCTTACTCTTGTACTACAATAATTAATGTTCGTAATTTTAATGCATCTATCGAAGATGAGGAGGTCTCGAGGCTTGCTTTTGACCACAAGGAAGGGCGAACAGAGTTAGATCGAGGCGAAGAAGGCTACGAGTATACTGATGCTGCAATCAGCAGTATATATACGCGAAAGACAAGCAAACCGGGGGGGGCAAGGGGTATCTATCGTATCATAGTACGAGTGAGTGCTGGTTGGTCTGCCACGCTTCGTGAAGTAAATCGTGTTCAAAAACAAAACGTACGTGCGGCGGGGGCACAACAGGCACCATTCTCAACACAACAAACTGAAAAATATTTCCAAGTCTCTACGTACTGCTGTTTACCAGTACAGTACCAGGTACGTACGAGTAAAACCGGGTCGGTTTTGTAACCGAAACGCAGATTAGATTGTGCAATCAATGAATCCCAAAACTGGCTTTATTACACTCTTGACAATTCACTCGTAGCTGCCGTAAAAACGAAACAGGGCCTGCTTCCGAGTGGTTCGCAACTGAAACGCAGAAAGAGGGGTCACACACCTTTTCACACGTTGAACAGATAGATCATCGATCCCCACTCGTTCCATAGGATCTAAATCTTTCAGCCAGTGCAGATCGATTGATTTCTGATCTTCTGTACGTATGATCTACTTAGCTCGTCCATGTCTGCGGATGCGAGCCATACAATAATCTGGGACATGTTTCCTGGGTTGGATCTGTACTATTAAATACTATCTATTATGCAGAAAATCCCCCTGGAAACTCGTCAGAAGAAGGGCGTGTGTTATCTTTAAGCGTCATACGTGAGAGTTTACGGTGTCATAATCGATTCAGACGCCCGGGGTCGCCGGCAACAATCCAAACAATTGACCCGTTCCTAATTCCAAAACAGCAAAGCAAGTCAGATTTTTGGGTCGGTTCCACCCCTCGATTAAATTCGGCGGCCAGCGCGGTGACGTCAGAAACCGCTGACTGTGTGCAACACTACTACTGTACTGGCCCAAAATTGAGTAGCTACGCACCAGGCAAGTTATACCAGGTATCCCATTTTTTTCCGGCTTCCGTCTTCAAGCACCACGCGAGGCGGAATAACCATTCTTCGTGCCCTTGCGCGCGAGAGAGATAGACAAAGACCCACCCCTGCCGCCACAAACTAGAACGTTCTTAAATCATACCAAGTATTCATTTCTTTAGAATTTAAAAGTCAGAAAACCTCCTTCGTACCGGGTACGTAAAACAAAACAAAACGAAACATAATGGGATGCACCCCCCGCCCCCCCTTACGGGTACCCCCAACTACCCCCCCAACCGTCCAGAGCTACTATGTCGACGGTCTCCGCTCGCCACCGCACCCACCGCCGGACGCGACGAGCCGGCATGGTTCCTTTCTCGAACCAGCCCCCCCCAGCCCTACCCCTCCTAACCACGCCGAACTCCTTCTCGTGCCCGATGTCGGTCACCGTGAACTCGGAAGGACAAGCTTTCAGGAACGCCATCAGAGAGGGCCACCTGGACTTGAGGCACATGAGCGCGGTCACGCTCGACGGGTCCGGCGAGGGCATCCGCGCGAGCTCCCGCCCGACCACCCTCGACGACACCATCCCATCCGGAGCCCCGGACGAGTCCAGTATGCCCCCGACCATCGCCACCAGCGCTCCGTGCCCGTTCACGCGGCGGTTCTTCGCCGCCTCTTCCTCCTCCTCGTCCGCCACCGCGCGCGGTTCCGCTGCCTGCCTGCCGCCCGTGCCATTTCCCCCGCCCCCACTAATCCCGCGCGCATCTCGAACTCCCGAAAGAGCCCCCGCTACCGCCGCCGCCGCGGCAGCTTCCGCCCACCCCTTTGGGGCACCGCCACCGCCTCCGGCCATACCAACTCCCGGGGGCGGTGATACCGAGTCCTGTGCTGCGCCGGGAGTTGGTACGGCCTGAGGAGGCGGTGGTGGTGAAGGGTATCGCGGCAGCGGGGGGTGGTCGCTCTCCATCGCCTGCAAGAGTCGCTGGACGAGGGCGGCCTTGACTCCGGAGACTGGGAGCCCCCTGTCCCGCAGCCGCTGCTTGAGCTGTGGTACCTTCTCCAAGGATAGACTGAGGGGCGGGCGGGCAGGCACAATTATGACGCGCGAAAATGGAGCAAAACGGAAAAACACGCAACAAGAAAAATATAAAAACACTTCCCCAAGATTATATAGAAGACGGTTTCAAAGCACAGTATTCAATTTTTCGCCGAAGAAAGAGTAACATCGGAACTGAAACTACAAACAACGCAGTGGCTATATACCCCATGTAACGGCTATAAATCTTGCTGTGGTGTCCCCCCCTCCCGCACCTGCCCCCCTTCTACACCTGGCAAGCGTTTTTTTTTTTTTTTTTTTTCCAGCCCCTCTGCAAAGAGAGTATCCCCTCAACCCGCCCGCCCTTCCTCTTCTCAGTTTTGTCCCACATTACATACGAGAGGGATTTTTCGATCTTACAGCTGAGTTGTATTCATACCTTTGTCAAAATATATACAGGGGTTACGAGTATATCCGAACGAACAATAACCCTGTACTACAACCGCACCCCTCTGTCTTGGGGCGAATTTTTCTCCTAAATCAAGATTAATATAATATTCAGTAGTTCAAGGGAAAATGAAGGGGGGCACGAGGGGCATTTCAAGGGATATGCGGGACCACGAGGGATAGAGGCACGGGGAAGGGCGGGGTGAGGGGCGTCACAATGAACGCTGTGAGCGCGAGCAGTAGAGACACGAGGGACCGGGGCGGGGCGGGGGAGGGGGGGGGCGTCATAACGAACGCCTGCCTGGGGTCGTCCCCCGAACAAACAAATAACCAAATCTGCCTGTAATGGTTCAGTATTGTTTTATCCCCAACCTGTTTCCCACAAAACAAAACTCAACGCCGAGCACAAAAAAAAAAAAAAAATTTCAGATTCCCTCCTCTCCTTCATGCGTGCTCTTCTGGAGGGTTCGTCGCGCCATCCCACAGAAAAACACGCGCAGGCATCATCATACTGTAGGCGGCTGGGGCGCGTGTATACCTCGCTTCCGTCTCTCGCTCCTCGTCGCCCGCCCAGTCGCTCTCCTCCTCCTCCTCCTCCTCCTCGTCATCAGCGTCGTCCCCGGCATCGTACATCTCATCTCCCGACGTTGAATCGTCCATCACCTCACCCAGCTTGACCGATTTCATCGAGTTCTGAAGAGAAAGGGCACAAGAGGTGCGCGCGCGGGGGGTGTGGGGGTGTACTCATGCCACGCATGGCCGTAGCCGTATGTATGACCATAGACCCTCGCATCCCAATACAATGCCGGGACGGGGCATGTCGGGTTTTTACTGACCAGGCCGACATTGATTGCTTGCACCAAGCGCGAAGTGCCGTGAGGTGTTAGGCGAGTCGAGTGGAGGGTGAGCTGCATCCATCCTGCTAAGAACCGCTTGTGAGACGTAGTTTCTTATTTCGGATGGCAGCGCCCAGTGAATTGGGGGGGGGGCGTGCAGCCGGGTCACCACTTCCAGGCGTGCTCCGCATCCCTCTACGCGTGCGGGGTGTCTTTGTGTATTGAGGGAGGGTTTGTGTGGTTGGAGGGATGTGTGAGGAGGGGAGGCAGGTCACCGTCGCGTCGTGGGCATCAACACGCGCGTCTCATCGAACCGTAACCATCGTCTGCTACACCCGTGCCTGCCTGGCTGCCTGTCTGTCGGTCTGCTTGCTGCAGGGAATTGATGAAATAATGATAAAACACACCGCTCCTGCAAGAGACGAACCAACCAACCAACCAACCAACCAACCAGCCAACCAACCAACCAACCAACTACCCAACCAGCAGACCAAGCAACTAACGAACCAATGAATCAACCAACCAACCAACTAACCAGCAGACCAACCAGCCGACCAACCAGATAACCAATCAACCAACCAATCAGCAGACCAACTCCCACCAACCAACCAATCAGCGGACCAATCAACCAACCGAGCACAAGACCAACCAGATAACTAACCAATCACCAAACCAGCAGACCAACCAAACAACCAACCAATCGATGCGAGGACCAACCAACCAATCAGGCAGAAGACCAACCAACCAACCAACCAACCAACCAATCAATCAATCAGCAGACCAACAAACCAACCAACCAACCAAACAGCACACCAGCAGCTAACCAAACAACCAACAAATCAGTAGACCAACCGAACAACCAACCAGCCAGCAGACCAACAAACAAGCAACCCAAACGTACCTGTCTCTCCACCATGGAGATGGTGAACTGCATGATGTCCGGGTCTTGAGGGTCCGGCTGAGACGTCCCCACCTGAAACACATCATTGTTCTCCACCAAGAACTTGGTCAGGCTGCCCCAGCTCTACGCCGCCCCCACCCCCCGAGAGAGATAATTAATAGTATGCCAGGTACAGACAGGCAAGGGAACAGGTCGGGAGTTGCAATCGGTGGGGGGGGATTCCATAGGGGGATAGCGATTGATAGGGGGGGCGGGTCAAGTCACCCCCCCCCCTCCGAGAAAAGTCAATGAAGAGAAAAAAGGGGGAGAAAGTATGGCGTCGTGGGCTTGGTTTGGGGTCAAGGGGGCGACGGGTGCGAGCAGAGGGGGGGGGGCGCGTCGGAAAGGCCGACCTGAAGGACGAAAGCCTGGGAAGCCGCGTGCCATTGCAAAAAAAAGATGGCTCACTGTTACTGCTATAGACGGAACTCCGAACAGAGCACGGACAACAGTTCAGACGCGGCGAAAATAAAACACCACCACCAACACCATCACTATCACTATCACCACCGGCACCACTGCTATCACCACCATCGCCACCACCACCACCACCACCACCACCACAACTAATTTAGCTCTTCCGCACTTCCCGGGACCGGAGCAGCAGCCGAACCGCGCGTGCGATGCCAACGCCCACAAAACTCTACAGCTTTTGAAAAAATAAAAAAATACCACGTACGACTCAAAGCCCGCCCCACCCCGCCCAGCCCCCCCCCTACCTTCNCGCCCCCCCCCCCCCCCCCCCCCCCCCCCCCCCCCCCCCCCCGCCCCGAACGGTTGCAGCCTTAACCTTTTCTCTCAGGCCACACCTCTTTGATGACCGCCAAAGCCTTCGTCCCATCCTCCAGAACGCGGATGGTGTTCAAAGCGCGCCCGAGGTCTCGAGAGCGAATGCTCCCCCCCATCTGCTCCATGAGCTTGATGATCACCTCGCACAGCACTTCCGGCGGCACCTTAGCCTGCGCCCGGTTGCCGGCTCTCCCACTGCAACAGGCGTTTTCATCGGGGGGGGGGGGGGGGGGGGGAGGGCACAGTCAACGCACCCGGGATCAAATAAAATGCCTGGTACACGACTCTGGCCGTAAATATGAGGACGGCTGTGTGGGGGTATTGTTCACAGTAACACCGAGGGGTCGTCGAGCATGCATACATGCGTGATACCTGATACATAGCTCGCGGGGGGGGGAGGGCACAGTCAAAGCACCCGGGATCAAATAAAATGCCTGGTACACGACTCTGGCCGTAAATATGAGGACGGCTGTGTGGGGGTATTGTTCACAGTAACACCGAGGGGTCGTCGAGCATGCATACATACGTGATACCTGATACATAGCTCGCGGGTAAAAATGGTCCTTTCATTTTTTTTTCGCTCTATCCGGAATTACAAATACGTTTTTTTCAAAACTCTGTACATCCGGAAATAACGCAAGCGTTGAAAAAAAAAAAAAAAAGCTCTTGTCAGGAAATGCACGTAACTATGTTTGTTTATTCGTATATACATACCTCTGTCCGGAAATGGTAAAATCATTTTGTTTTTTTAACTCTTGTCCGGAAATGTAAACAATTCATTTTTTTTTTTCAAATCTTCGTCCGGCAAATGTAACGACGCTTTGAGAAAAAAAAAAATCAAACTGTCCGGAATTATCAACACGTTTTCTTAAACTCTGTCCGGAACAGAACCTTCCTTACATATACCAATCTGTCCCGAAATATAAGCACCTTATGTAAATTAATATTTAATATAAACGGTGCTTACATTTCGGGACATAGTGGTATTTTTTTCAAGGATGTACACCCTACATGAGGACGTACAAAATCCGTAAGTACGCGCGATCGAAGTATTGCACGCAGCTAGCAAAAAAGATGAGCTTCGACGAAATCCTCGAGCTCACAGCTGTTGTTTAAATATATATATATATATATATATATTTTCAACTCGTGCCCGAAAATGTAAGAGCCGTTTCGATACCAAGCCCCAAACGGTCTTACATAGTCGGGCGGAGCAGTGCGGATAGAACGTTTTTTCGACACGATTTGCCCCGAGGAAGCCCAAGAAGGGCGAGAACGGCCCCCTATCTCGGGTGGTGGAAGGAAGGGCAGAATAACTTCTACAGCAGTACACTACACCGGCCGGCGAGTATTGCAGAAAGAAACAAGGTGTCCTGAACCAGCCTGTAACTGCTGTATTTCTTACTTGTGATAAGATTGTGTAAGTACGCTATTAATAATACTACAGGTCTACTGGATGTCGACGGGTAGAAAGGGCGGTTTAATGTGAAGAACACACACACACGTACCGGTATAGCGTTCAAGATAGTCACGCCGGGATTTCTCGTTTCCCTGCAAGTCTCAGCCTGGATTTCTACGTAAAAGCTTGCCTTCTCTTACTTTTTAGCATGCGTCCTTTTACACTGTATCAACACGAGGAGGGAGAGCCACCAGCCACCCCACGAGGGGAAAAACAGAAAAACAAAGCAATTCCAGCTACAAAAGAGAAAAATACTGTTAATAATAAAATAATCTTGAAAAAAAAGTTGAAATACAAAAAAAAAAAAAGAGAACGTGAAACAATAAAACAATAATATTTTTTCACCTGGTATAAAACAGAAACAAACAAACGTAAATAACTAAACAAACAAACAAACAAACAAACAACTTGAACAAATGACTGTAAGAAGAAATACACAAATACGTGAAATACACGAATAAAGAGGCGAGGTCGCGAAACAAAAAACACGGGGGGGGGGGGGGGGGGGCACATGTAACATAATAGAGAGGAACTTCGGAAAAGGGTTTTCGCTTTCACCTCGGAGGCATGTATTCCCCATCCCCATCTCACCTCGGAGGCATGTATTCCATCATGTCGTCGATGTGCTCGTTGATCCACACCGGCGCGAAGTCCATGACGTGGGCGTCGTCGCGAAGAAGGTCTTGGTTGCACGAGTTCCGCATGCTGCACAGGCAAACCCTCCTTCCCTTCTGCCGCGTGCGAGCCATGGCGGGCATGAAGTCCTTGTCTCCCGTCACCAGGACTTTTCCCGTTTATACCGGCGGGGGCGGGGGGCAGGGGGGGGGGGGTGCGAGGCGGAGGGCGAGGGCGAGAGAGGGTGAAGGGACGGAGAAAAATAACAAATACAAGAACAAAAACGAAATCGAATATCGAATACGACATCAATAACGACCGATCCGAACCGAACCGAACCGAACCGAACCGAACCGAACCGAACCGAACCGAACCGAAACAAAACGAGACGAAACGAAACTGAAGTCTCTGTTTGCTGGAATGTTTCCACACCTCGAACAGATAATCGATCCCCACTTGATGATCTATAAGCAGTAGATCCTTCAAGGCAGATCTATTCCCGATCTTTTATGATCTGTATGATCTGTATGATCTGTATGATCTAGCTCATGTTGCCGGGTGGGAGCCGTACAGTCCGCATGAAATAATTAGGACAGATGTATATATTCCCGATCTTTTATGATCTGTATAATCTGCATGGTCTATATCACAGCACATGCTTCCTGGGTTGGGTTCTGTACCATGCAGGTCCTGCACAACCTCTCTCTGTCTGTCTGTCTGTCTGTCTGTCTGTCTGTCTGTCTGTCTGTCTGTCTGTCTGTCTGTCTGTCTGTCTGTCTGCCTGTTCTAGCTGTCTGTCCTCTTGCTGCCTGTCTGTACACATCGCAGGATCAAGAGATTGCCTGCACAACGATTTCCCCCCCCCCACCAAGCAACATGTGGAGGCGCGCTTTGCCACCTAAGCTGTTTTTTTTTTGTGCGCGAGCTTTCCCCCTTTTGAAATAAATCACTTTGTTCCAAAATACCGGCCACACTGCGTTCTGCCTGGTATATCGTAGCCTCTCATGGCAGACATAAATTAAGCGGGTCATGTTGTAGCCCGAACGCAAGAAAGGTACGCAGACCTCACGTGCATATCTGAGACAAAGCACGACCCTATGGTAACAAATGGCAGGGGCCGCGCAAAACAAAAACGAACGAGTCTGCATGCCGCGCGCCCAAAGGCGATTATCGCTATCGTAAAAATACCACCTTGAATAAAAGCAACAAAGCAAAGCAACACTGCGCCTCGTTTGGTTTGGTTTGGTTTGGTTTGGTTTTGTTTTGTTTTGTTTGGTTTGGTTTGGTTTGGTTCGGCTTGGTTTGGTTCGGTTCGGTTCGGTTCGGTTCGGTTCAGTTCGGTTGGGTTGGGTTGGGTTGGGTTGGGTTGGGTTGGGTTGGGTTGGGTTGGGTTGGGTTGGGTTCGGCTCCATTCGGTTCGGTGCGGCTCCATTCGGTTCAGTTCGGTTCGGTTTAATTCGGGTTGGTTTAGTCTCTCCCTTTCGTGCCGAAAAATGTTTCATGCTCCCTTTCGCTTTGTCGCTTTTTTTTTCCATCTCACCTCCCACGTCGTAGGTGTCGGGTAT
Organism: Saccharina japonica; assembly: GCA_008828725.1. Classification (NCBI taxonomy): domain Eukaryota; class Phaeophyceae; order Laminariales; family Laminariaceae; genus Saccharina; species Saccharina japonica. The sequence continues at coordinate 115,344 of MEHQ01001454.1, read as the reverse complement.
GGTAGCGTAGTGCATCATCTCCACGGCCAGGGCGATGTCGATGCACTTCTCCTGCACCCCCATGGTGGTGGCCATGTGCACCTCGAAGTTCTGCTCGCGCATCGCGTTGAACATCTGCATGCGGGCGCTCTCTTTGTCGGTGTCGCTCCGGGCGCTAGAAAACACCACCGTTCGCACCACCTTTTTTGTTTTTGGTTTCCACCCATGGTTGCGGCGTTTCGTCGAGCGCCAAAAAAAGAAAACACACACACACGGAGCACCAAAACACGAAGCACAAAGCACAAAGGCGCAAAAACACGAAGCACAAAAATACGAAGCACAAAAACACGAAGCACAAAAACACAAAGCACAATAATACAAAGCACAAAAATACAAAGCACAAAAACACAAAGCAAAAAGCAGGTAAAAATACACACACAAGCAAAAACACAACGCACGAAGCAACACACAACACACAGCGCAGGAGGACCAGACGGGGGGAGGGGGGGGGGGGGGGGGGGCGGGGGGGGAACTCTTGCTGTCTGTCCTCTTGCTGCCTGTCTGTCTGTCTGTCTGTCTGTCTGTCTGTCTGTCTGTCTTGTCTGTCTGTCTGTCTGTCTGTCTGTCTGTCTGTCTGCCTGTTCTAGCTGTCTGTCCTCTTGCTGCCTGTCTGTACACATCGCAGGATCAAGAGATTGCCTGCACAACGATTTCCCCCCCCCCACCAAGCAACATGTGGAGGCGCGCTTTGCCACCCAAGCTGTTTTTTTTTTGTGCGCGAGCTTTCCCCCTTATGAAATAAATCACTTTGTTCCAAAATACCGGCCACACTGCGTTCTGCCTGGTATATCGTAGCCTCTCATGGCAAACATAAATTAAGCGGGTCATGTTGTAGCCCGAACGCAAGAAAGGTACGCAGACCTCACGTGCATATCTGAGACAAAGCACGACCCTATGGTAACAAATGGCAGGGGCCGCGCAAAACAAAAACGAACGAGTCTGCATGCCGCGCGCCCAAAGGCGATTATCGCTATCGTAAAAATACCACCTTAAATAAAAGCAACAAAGCAAAGCAACACTGCGCCTCGTTTGGTTTGGTTTGGTTTGGTTTGGTTTTGTTTTGTTTTGTTTGGTTTGGTTTGGTTTGGTTCGGCTTGGTTTGGTTCGGTTCGGTTCGGTTCGGTTCGGTTCAGTTCGGTTGGGTTGGGTTGGGTTGGGTTGGGTTGGGTTGGGTTGGGATGGGTTGGGTTGGGTTGGGTTCGGCTC
>MEHQ01001454.1:81692-95649 GCA_008828725.1 Saccharina japonica | reverse complement strand
CCCCCCCCCGCGCCCGATTTATATTGTCCGCTCTATTAACATCGGATGATGGGTTCTGTAACATAAACCCAACCCGTCCTTCGCCCAGGCCTCCTGGGAATCGGAGGAAGCGACAGCAGCAGCAGCGATGAAGAGGAGGAGGAGGAGGGGCGTGGTGGCGACGGCGTCAACGGCAAGGCCGGTGCTCCCGAAACCGCCAGTTCAGTTCCGGAGGGCTTGCCGGCGGGCTTCTTCGACGAGGATGTGGAAACCCCTGAGAGCGGTGCGAGTTCGGGGGCACCGGTCGTTGAAGGAGTCAGCGGCGGTAACGGCGGCTCTAGCGGTAGTGGTGGAGGAGGAGGCGTTTCGAGGGGGGGTCGGAAGGATGAAGGAAAGCGACCGCGGGAAACGGCGGCGGCGGCGGCGGCGACGGCGGCGGTGGCTGGGGGGGGGGCAGGGGGAAGGGGAGGGGGGCGGCGGTGGCTGGGGGGGGTGCAGGGGCAAGGGCAGGGGCAGGGGCGGCGGCTGGGGGGAAAGCGGCTACGAAGGAAGGGTTTGGAGCTGAGCGAGCGGCAGAGCTCGCTGCCGAGGCTGCCGTGGTTGCGGAGGCGGATGGACTACGGCAAGCGGAGATGCTGGCTGCGATGCGGGCGGCAGGCATGGTGCAAGTTGTCGGGACGGCGGCGGCGGCGGCGGCGGCGGTGGACACCGACGGGGAAGATGCAGAGGAAGGAGGGGAGGCGCCGAACGGGTCTGCCCTGCCCGAAGGCTTTTTCGACGACCCGGAGGTGGACGCCAAGTCTCGCGGCGTTGACCTGAAGGCTAAGAAGAAGGAGGAAGAGCAGTGAGTACTCGGCAATCAGCGGCAGTTCGCGTTAGCGTTCGCTCGGGACACATCTTGTCGCGGTCATCAGAATGGCGCGGGCTTGTACTTAGTGGTTACCCCAGCAGTCTCGCAAGCGGCTTAACCCGTTAAGAACTGGTCCCACATATTAGGGGACAAACTACTTGGAATTAGTGTGGGATGTTTTTTCAGTGCTGAATGGGTTGAGAGTTGGACTACGTAGAGATAATTGGCGAGCGTTGAGGGTCGGGGACGGGGGTCGGACGGTCGAGGGATGAAGATGGGAAGGGGGGGGGGGGGGGGGTTGGGGTTGAAAGGGTTGGGTTGACTTGTGTCCAGGGCTTTTACCGAGGTTGGCGTGGTGTCAACGGCGGCGGCGGCGGCGGCGGCGGCGGTGGTGCGTGCGCTTTTTGAGCGCCTTGGCTTCTGTCGGGCAGCGGTACACGGGCCGGGCTACGTAGGCTGGACGCTTGATGGGGTGGTGGTGGTTGTTTGCTGAGACAGCGGTCGCCTCGAGGCGTCTGCTCCGCTGTCACCTCTCTAGTCTGACACGCACTGCTTGGCACACAGCCGGGTATATATATTTATGTGTCGTGAAAGCTACTGTAAGCGTCTGTTCGTCGCACGAAGGGCAGGGGGTAGTACGAGAGCCTTTGACGCGTCGTGTTTCCTCCTCGCTTTCATGCGATCGATGGGGGGTGGGCGCAGTTTTTATTTTATTTTATTGTGCTGCTTGCCACCCACCTTTGAGCATCTCGTCGAGTGCGGCGCGGCGCGGCGCATTTATCGAAGATTGCGAATATGGGCGAGAGAGGCAATTAAGGGGAAACTCAATACCTTGATTGCCATTTTTACTGCAAAAATTAGTACACACTAATTCCAAGCAGTTTGTCCGATAACCGTGAGTGAATGCAGTTCTAAAGGGGGTTCGACAACCGTTGTCGGAATCTGCAAGGTGCGGTGATTGCTTCAGTCCCCCCTACCCCCACCCCCACCCCCCCCCCGTGCTATGTCCTCCCTGTCCTGGTGCTAGCAATGCCTGCCTGGTCGGTGAAAACCCGACACGCTCCATCCCGGCGTTGTAGGGATGTGAGGGTCTATGGCCATACGACGACTACGGCCATGTATGAAAATGAAGTACACCCCCCTCCTGCCCTATTAGGAGTAGGAACGGTGCTCCGTCTCGAAAGGGATGCGTGGTCAATGGTCAAATGACTAAGAAAAACAACAAATGAGTACGCCCCCCCCCCCCCCCCCTCTTTCGCCACGCCTTTTTTCTCTCCGCGCCGCGCGTTGTCGTGTTAGGAGCGAATGGAAGGACTTCATGTCCTTCGCGGAAGAAGTGAAGAAGACGGAGAAGGTGAGCGCTACATACGTAGGTAGTGCTGCTGCTTTTTTTGTTTTTGTTTTTTTCACCTTCGCTTTTAGTTTCCGTGGTCCCAGCTGTTCTTCCGTCTTCCCCCGGGGTATTTATACGTATAGACAAGCCTTTATTTTCTCTTTCTTTTTCGCACAGCGGGCTCGTCGATTTTCATTGATTTTCATTGATTTTCATTGATTTTTATCGTTTTTTTATCGATTTTCATCGATTTTTATCGATTTTCATCGAATTTTATCGATTTTCATCGATTTAGCTGTAGTAGGAGCTCTCTCCTCCAGGTGGTTTTTCCGACGGCCACTCCCCCGAGAAGTATGTACCATCCCCGTGCATTTTTTTTTTTTTAATATATATACCTGGTATACCTGGTATACTTCAAGAACATAAATGCTTCCTACGTATATACGGATGAACGTATATTCTGATTCGTCGTGGGCCTTATTTTTTTCCTCCTTCGTTGCGTACGAGCGAGCACCACGTGCGACATGTCATTGTCGCTTGCCGCAACCATGTTATACTATGATACGTATGCGAGCACGGCTTTTATTCTGAGTACAGCAGGCGCAGCAGTACGGTACGACCAGGTTACGTATACTACGTATATAGTTGTTTTGTCTCGTTTTTTTTCTCCTGTGATTTTTTTTTTTTCGTACCGTCCGTGGCGGTTGTTCGTTTTTGGTCGTTCGTCGGTTTTCTCCCCCGTCCATATAATATGTATTATGTAATGTGCATGCGTTTTTCGCTTCGACCTGTTTTGTGTTGGCATCATCCTTATCTGCGCTTTGGTGCTACTTGCCTTTGGTGCTTTGCGCTCTCGTTCTCCCTTCCCCGCTATCCGGCTAATTTTATCAGGAGGAGGAGCAGGAGGAAGAAGCCGTGGAGGAAGACAAGGAGCAGTACGAAGAGCCTAGAGCAAGCGTGATGTTAACGAATTTACCCCCCCCCCCCCCGCGCTTGGTGAAGCAATGTCTGCTGGTTGGTGAAAACCAACGCGCTCCGTCCCGGCATTGTAGGGATGGCGAGGCTCTATGGTCATATGACTACGGCAGTGCACAACATGAGTACCCCCCCCCCCCCCCCCCCCCCCCTTCGCCGCATACGACTACGGCCATGCTATGAAAACCGAGGTACCACCCCCCCCCCCCCCGCAGTATATTGTATACGAAGTATATAGGAGGGGTTGGTGTCGGTTGGCAACGACGCTGTAAAACACGCCTCTCACTGCGTGGGCTAGATAACCAGGGTAACTTTTTGTTTTTAGCGGTTACCAAGGCTGGCGGTCTTGTTAGATCATTTGTGCGGGGTCGGAAACCTCAACTGCGCACAAGGAGAATGATCGTATCACGTAGTGTGGTATATGGTAAGGCACCCACGAGGCAGATACATAGTAATACCCATTGCTGTCTCTGGAAGTGGCCACACCAGAAATTAAACCAAGTCATTGGAGGCTGTCGTCCATATGCAAGTCCGCCTCACAGGCGGTTCTTAGCAGGATGCGGCTCACCCTGCATGCGACTCGCCCAATACCTCACGGCGCTTCGCGCTTGGTGCAAGCAATGCCTGCCTGGTTGGTGGAAACCCAACGTGCTCCGTCCCGGCATTGTAGGGATGCGAGGGTCTATGGTCATACGACTACGACCATACACGACATGCGTACCCCCCCCGCCCCCCCGCGCGTTTGCGTTTGCATGCACTATTTTATTGTGACGACGACATTCCACCCCTTTCCGCCTCCCGACCAATAATGACACCGCCGTGCTGTACATCGTGCATACGTCCGATTTTTCTCCTCGTCGCAGGACAATGATGGGGCGCCTGGCGACGCTCATGAACAAGTCGGAGAGCATCGGGCGCAAGCGCAGGCGCCCCTCTTCTCCCGCGGGGGGCGGAAAGGGAGGAGGAGGAGGAGGAAGAGGAGCGGGTTCTTCGGCTGGCGGCAACCGGGAGAGCGAGGGGGATGATGACTCGGGTGGAGGTGACGCGAACCAGCGGCAGCAGCAGCAGCAGCAGCAGCAGCAGGAGGGGGCACAGTCTGGAGGAGGAGGAGGAGGAGGAGGAGGAGGAGGAGGAAGAGGGATCGGGGAAGCCGAGGGAGGAGCAAGAAAAAAAGGAGGAGGGACGGCGCGAGGAGCAGGAGAAGGAGGAGGAGGAGGGCGAGAAAAACTACCGCGACCCGCGGAAGGCGGCCTTACACCTACGGGGGGCGACAGCAAGGAGGACGTCGAGATGTCGGTGGCGAAAACGGGGTCGGCGATGCGCGAGGTGGCCGTGGCGTCGGCGCCGGCGGACGCCGCGGCGGTGGAAATATCGGCCATGCTCCGGGGACGCAAGCGCAAGAAGAAGAAGGCGGTGGAGGAAGCGTTTGCCGGGGAGTACGTGCCGATGGACCCCCTGGACTGGCGAGCCAGGGGGCAATGACATGATTGATGTCCATTCCGCAACATTGTGTCGTTTGCTTTCTGTATTTTTGATTGGTTGAGGGTGGCTGGAATGAAGGCATTTTTTCACCGAGGCGCCAAGCAGTTTTATCGGGTTTTGTTTTTTTGGCCGGGCGGGGGGAGGGGGGTGTACTCATATCGTGCACGGCCGTAGTCGTATGACACCATAGACCCTCGCATCCCTACAATGCGGGCGGGGGGGGGGGGGGGGGGGGGGGGGGGAGGGGGTGGGGGGAGAACAAAAGCGAGCCCACAAGACAGCATTATTTGTGCGTGCTTGTGTTATACTGTCCGCCCATGTGACGCGTTCGCAGAGGGCACAAACCTGCCGAGCATCCTTTAAAACCCTTCTTGAGACACCGAAATGGCGATAACAAATTATGATAAACCTTTTCAACTTGTTCTGAGACCGCGAAATAGCGACCAAAACAATGATAACTTTGGTGTTATTACCAGCCGCCTATGAGCAGCGTGAGCGTCTACAGTAGCAGTATATACGGGCAGGGATCATGTTATGCCCCGTGACTTACGACTCCTTGCATTGCAACCATTGCAACTCGGGACACCAACCATTGTATGATATCATCCCCCAATCACGCAGCAGTGGTCGTTGCTGTCTGTAACCGCCACTTTTTTTGTCGTCGATTTTCCCCGTCTGAAAGTCCCCTAGAGGGGGTGTCACCCTTTTCGAACCTAATGCATCGTAGCGACCACAAAAAAAACGACGAGGAGGGCGGTCTGATTGTCCTGACTCTCGACATCTAACCGTTGGATACTTTAGACTTGTGCTGATCCTGCTGTGTTGCAATCGGTCGGTTCCCCTTCGATCTGGCGATTAGAAGAGCGTGCAAGCAGTACAAGTCGTAGTAGGGTACCAATCACCATGCTGCGCGCGCGTGTGGTGCAGCCAGCTCCTTTTTTTTACACCTCCTAATGGGACGGGCCGGGTGACCACGCTCAATCCAGGGCCAGCATCTCGGAAACACCTGAGTTGAGATGATCACCCTCCTCGTCCAACACGACTGAAAGATACCAGACATTTCATTACTCGTAGTTAGACGGCACAAGAAGACCGGACTGAAGCAAGGGCTGAAGGCTGCTGTGGGCAATATTCCCAGCAGCAAGTAGCAACATCCGTTTCCACCCCGGAAGATCCAACTCCACCTAGAAAAACCCGGGGATGTACGAGTATACACCCCGGATGTCCCATGACGACCACAGCCCTACCCCCCCACCCGCCCACCCAGAGCACCCACAGGCCCGCACCACAGTTTGGACAAGCCTCCTACATACGCACGCCGTGGTGTTATATTCCGACAGTCCAGGCTGCTTTGTGAGGCCGATGCTGTACTCATCATTTCGTTTCAACATTTTTTTCGTATCACACCTCGGTCGACAGAAAATTAATCGATTCGTACTTCATGATATTTAGATATTCCAGGGAAGACAGATTCCTGATCTGTATGACCTGTGTATGATCTAGCTCCATGTTGTTCGGGTGGGAGCCGTACAACCTGCACGATCTACGTAGGACATGTTTCCTGGGTTGGATCTGTGTTGTGCAGATCCAGCACACAATATACCACAACGGCAGGTTAGGATCTGTATGATCTGTATGATCTGTATGATCTGTAGATGATCTGTCCGACGTGTGGACCTTTTTACCTTTTTGAAGCCCCGAAGGAACTGAGAGACATGCATGCGACCTGCCGCCTCTAGAGAGAAGAACCGTACAAACAAGCGGTGCGAAGGACGTTACTCGGACTCGTACGCACTACTACTGCGGTGGAACTCCGTTGCCTGAGCTATGAAACGAAGAAGCTACGAGATTCATCGTGATCCCTGTGAGGACCCTCCCTGCCTGTTATCATCGTGGTATATAATATCGTTCACTTCAAAGAGCTGCGCCTATACACTGTCAATAGGCTTCACAATACCGGGCAATAGGTAGTGTAACAAGCTTTGCGTTACGTGCGGGGATGCTTTTGTTTTCAACGGGGCGATTGCAGTGCACGATGTTCTTTTCTAAAGGATATTTTATATTGGTATTTCTGAAAAACCGCGAAAAAATGCTGGGTCCTCTACCGCTACACAACAAGGGGCCCGTGCCAGAAACATCGGGGCAAACAAAGCGGGTGGCGCGCATTTTTTATCCATGCTCGCGAAAAGGCCGTGCAGATAGATGCACCCAATACGCCAGAACCGTCTGCACAAAAGTGGCACATTCACACACACACACACTCGCGTGCGGTAAAGCGCTTCAGGACAACACCTCCCCCCTAATCTGCAGGAACAACACTTCTCACACAACCGCGCTCTGTATATACGCGCCGTGCTTTTACCCCCCCCCCGCTGACATGGTTCCGCTTCTGTATATATATATATATACGAACTCCAGATTTTCTCGGAGTCCGTCTCTTGGTCTCTGTCACCGTTCCCATCTCCATCTCCCGTTTCCGCCGCCTCCCGCCGGCGCACCATCGACCCCCTCCTCCTCCGGCACGACGCCGGCCCCGTCGGTACCGCTTAAACAATCGCCCTATATATATATGTGTACGCGCCGCGGGCGCTTTCACCCTTGGCTGGCAAGGTACGCTTCTACGGCCTCCAGCGTTTCCTCAAGTCCGTCTCCGCCGCCTTCTGTCGACGCCCCGTCGACTCCTTCCCCCAGTGGCGCGCCTTCGGCGCCGTCGCCACGGAGGCGGTCACCTCGCCCAAGGAAGACATGGTCGGCGCAGGGGGAGACCAACAGGTCTCGCAGGACCACCCTGATCTGCTCAAGAGCGAGAACCTTCCATCGCTCTTCGCACCACGCGCCTTCCACACGGGAGCCGCCGCCTCCGCCGCCACTACCGCCGCCACCGCCGCCGCTGCCGCCGCTGCCGCCGCCACAACTATATCCTCGGTCTTCCCCCAGCGTCGGTTCCATTATTGCCCGGGATCCACTTTCGGAAGCGCGCACGGCTGTTGTTTCTCGGGTTGACGCGGTGGCGCCCGCAGGAGGACCCGGTTCCGGGGGAGCAGAGGGGCCGCTTGGGCCGTCGAGGACGAGGAGGTATCGCGCCCGCGCCGTCACGATGCGGGCGAACTCGGTCACGTTGAGGGCGCTGTTCGCGCGCATGACCACCTCGCACTGGCGCTCCCACTCGCGCCCTTGCTCGCCGCTGCCGTCGCCACAGCTATCGCCTCCACCCTTACCGCTACCGCTACCGCTACCGCTACCGCTACTGTCACCGCCGCCGCCACTGGCGGGGACGGTTGGATGCCGGCCCCGGTCGTTTTGGTGGTTCATGCTCTCGCGGAGGTGCTCGAGAGCGTCGCGCACCGCGGACAGCTCGGACAGGAGGAAGGCGTGCACCCTGGTTAGATTGAAGCCATTGAACCAGTTCGTGTTCACCGAGATTGTCAGCCCGCCGTGGGGGCTCCCGTCCCCCGTGTTGACCACCTTTACAGACGAAAGCAGGCGACGATCAGAGGGGACAGGGGAGCGGGGAGGAAAGGAAAGGTGGGAACAACCGAAAGGGAAGAGAGGGGAGGGGAGTGGAGGGGAGGGGACGGAAAGGGGGGGGGGGAGAAGAGACAGGCGAAGGAAGGAGACGAGAAGGGCGAGGAAGTGCGAGGCGGGAAGGGGATGGTGAAGGAAAAGGGAGCGGAAGAGAGGGAGGGGGGGGAGGGAGGGGGGTGCATTTCCGGGGGCGACGTCCCGCACAAAGTCTGGAACAATCAAGAGTCGGAATGCAAAATGTGCAACTCTTGCCTACACAATCACACACACACGTATATAGCAACGCGGTTCAGAACACGTGAAACTTGAAGCATTTTGCAACACAACAAAAACAGCGTCAACAGTTATAGTTAGGTGCGAACAGAAAAACAAAAATAAAATAAAACGTCCCTAAACGCATTGGTGCACACTCTGTGGGTCCGGAAAAGTAAGGACCGCGCTGAGTATTGCCGACAACCCCGAGACTCGAGCCATATGCTGTTTGCTGCTGGCTTTACGAATACCAAAGTGGTCTTTACATTTCCGGAAAGAGCGGTATAATTGCAGAACAAAACGTGAAACCTGCTACACCCGTAACATCAGTAGCAGCGCTAAGCCCTCGAGGTCAGGATGGACCAGAGGCGTAGAAAGTGCTCCGTGTCTCGCGCATGAAACGAGCGGCTATGTATATAAAACACGATATTGCCGCGACAGTCGATGTAGCGCCTGAACATTGGTCTCACGCACGGGCGGGGGCGGAGCGCAACACCAAAAGGGAGCAGGCAGCAAGCCCGCAAAACATCCACACCTTGGACAGATCATCCACAGATCATACAGATTATGAAGATGATCTACAGACCATGCAGATCATACAGCTCATACATCATACATATCATACTATCATATATATAATACATATCATACATATCGTGCAGATCATACATATCATACAGATCATACAGATATACAGATCATCTGTCGATCATCTAGATCCTAACCTGCCGCGATGAAAAGTTGTTCAAGATGTGTATAGTACAGATCCAATCCGAAAAAAAAAACATGTGCTATTAATAGATCATGCAGATTATACATTAGACTACCACCCGGCAACACGAGCTAGATCCTACAGATCATACAGATCATGCAGATCATACAGATCTATCTGCTCTGAAATATCTAGATAATGAAGTGGGAATCGATGATCTGTCAATGATCTGTCAATGATTTGTCTGTCCCAGGTGTGAGAGGCGTGACACATTCCGCGGGAAAAGGATGTGCCAGCGAGCCAGCCGCCAATACTACAAAAACACACATATATTTTGTATGATAAAAGTCCGAAACTAACCAAAGAATGCCATGTTTTCTACAACCGAGTTAAAAATTACAGTCGACACGCTTTTTTCTATGTGGAAGAAACTACGGTGAGCTTGAAATTTATTTTTACACATCAGCTGGAGGATAAAACAAAAAGGCAGCAAGCGAGCATAGTTGGCGGGGGAGCGGGGGGTTGCAGCTCACGATGACACCACCGGCACAAGCTGCACGCCCGACCAGTCGCCCATGGACGGACACAAAACCAAGGTTAAGGTTTACACGATTCTCATTGCATTTTGGCACTTAAATACGTCCGGAACACGTCTTATATACATACTTTTCTTTTTGCCGCAGGCGAAACGGTGGGTGTTTTGCGTACTACCTGCCTGCCTGCCTGCCTGCCTGCCTTGCCTAACCTCACGCCAGACGCCAGACGACACGCTAGAGAAAAAAAAATGACGTGTAGTACTTGTTTCGGTCACCCTACCGACCTGGTGGTGCCACCCCGAGGGCACGAAGATCGCCTCCCCAGGCCCCTGCAAAACCTCGAGTCTCGGTGCGGCCTCCAGACGGGGGAACTCGTCGGGGTCAGCGTGGCCGCTGCGCACGTCGGGCGCCAGTTCTCGCCCGTGCCTGGAAACAAAAAAGCAAGACAGCAACAGCAGCGGCAACGTCAGAAACAAGAACAACATCCGACAAACAAAAAACTACAAAAACAACGAGAACAACAACACCATCAACAACAACAGCAACAACGATAACAACAACACTAACAACAACAAAAACAACAATAACAACAACAAGTCAAGTAATACCTACAAATAAAATATAAACTTGATGAAAAAAATGACACAATGGAAAACGCCTCCACGGACATGATATCGGGGGGGGGGGGTGGGGCGGCGGGGGGCATGCACAGAGACGGGAGGGGGTTTACGCTGGGACAGGATGTAATGCCGAGTAGAGATTGGCAGAGACGGCTGGAGAAAGAAAGATAAACAGAGGGAGGGGAGGGGAGGGAGGGAGGGGGAGGGGGGGCGTACTCATTTGTTGCCTGCCTTAGTCATCTGACCACTGAGGGAGGAAGGGAGGGATAAAGGGACGGGCGGACGACGGGAGATATATATATAGAGAGAGATTGACAGAGAGACAGGCGGACAGACAGACAGATACTTCTATACCGGCATATTTCGTATACTCTTACGAAGTATACCTGGTATACAGTAGGTAGCCTCTGTTAAGAGACCCCAAAACAAGAGAAAACGGCATAGATGGGACTTCCAAATTATGCACACCATTTTAGCCCTTTCTTGACTACAAGGGGACGGCACATCAGCGACGTCTAATTCCGAACGCACCAGGGTACCTCAAAAGGCGCTACCTGGTGTGTATATAGAGAGCAAGAGAGCCCATAGACAAAGAGGCAGACAGCCAGGGAGACAGAGAGACAGACGGAGAGACAGAGAGACAGAGAGACAGCCAGACAGCCAGAGAGACAGAGAGTCAGAGAGCCAGAGAGCCAGAGAGCCAGCCAGCCAGCCAGCCAGCCAGACAGACAGACAGACAGACAGGCAGACAGACAGACAGACACAGACAGACAGACAGACAGACACGACAGACAGACAAACAGACAGACAGACAGACAGACAGACACGACAGACAGACAGACAGACAGACAGACAGACAGACAGACAGACAGACAGGCAGACAGACAAACAGACAGACAGACAGACAGACAGACAGACAGACAGACAGACAGACAGACAGACAGACAGACAGACAGACAGACAGACAGACAGACACGACAGACAGACAGACAGACAGACAAACAGACAGACAGACAGACAGGCAGACAGGCAGACAGACAGACAGACAGACAGACAGACAGACAGACAGACAGACAGACAGACAGACAGACAGACAGACAGACAAACAGACAGGCAGACAGACAGACAGACAAACAGACAGACAGGCAGACAGACAGACAGACAGACAGACAGACAGGCAGACAGACAGACAGACAGACAGACAGACAGACAGACAGACAGACAGACAGACAGACAGACAGACAGACAGAGAGACAGGCAGGCAGGCAGGCAGGCAGACAGACAGACAGACAGACACGACAGACACGACAGACACAACAGGCAGACAAACAGACAGACAAGACAGACAGACAAGACGACAGACAGACAGGCAGACAGTCAGACAGACAGACAGACAGACAGACAGACACAGAGGCATCACTGCCGCCTACCAAAGACTCCACTACAGTAGGTAAAAATACAGGGTTAACACACAAGAACCTTCACAGGGGACAGCCCCGCGCGCGAGTGCACATTCCTGATGCTTCACTGGCACACGTGCACCGGCGAAAAAAAACTATGAAGCGGCCCTACCTGTCATACAGATCCGGCGTAGCCTCCGGAGGGAATAAAGTCCAATGCTTGCTCCCGCACACGTTGTAGGACCAGCTATAGCTGTGGCACGAGCGCCACGAGAGAGGTGGGTAAGGCAGGGTGGAGGTAGGAGTCGGGGTCGGGTTGGGGTTCGGGGTCAGGGTCGGGTTAAGGTTGAGGTCAGGGGGGTTTGTCGGAGTCGGAGTCGGGTCAGGGTCGGATCAAGGTTGGGGTCGGGTTCAAGGTCGGGGTTGGGGTCGGGGTAGGCGTTGGGGTCAGGATCGGGGTTGGGTCAAGGTTGGGGTCGGGTTCAAGGTCGGGATTGGGGTCGGGGTCGGGGTTGGGGTCGGGGTCGGGGTAGGCGTTGGGGTCAGGGTCGTGGTTGGGCGGGGACAATGTTAAGGTCGGGGTCGGGATCGGGGTCGGGGTAGGCGTTGGGGTCAGGGTTGGGGTTGGGCGGGGTCGGCATCGGGGATCGGCATCGAGGGTCGGCATCGGGGGTCGGCATCGGGGTTGGATTCGGGGTTAGTGTCGGGGTCAAGTCAAGGTTGGGATAGGGATCAGGGGTCGGGTTCGGGGTCAGGATCTGGGTTGGGGTCGGGGTCGGGGTCGGGGGGTAAGAGTTGGGGAAATCCGTTGCACCGTTGAACTCGTGCAGATGATGATGAAGCCCAGGTTCGCGCGCGAGTTTATCATAAGCGGGAGGAAAGAAAGGCGAACCCCCTCCTGGTTAACCTCCTTCGAACAGGCGATACCACCGTACCTATTCGCCAGCACTGCACAGAGCCGCAGAAATTGTATCGTGTGTGTGTGCTCCCGTAACTTTTAGTTGGCACCGCGCGTCACACAAAAATCTGAAAATGACAGCAGTGCTGGATATTTTAGGACAGGCCGGAAGAGAATTAGCAAAAAAATGCAAAAAAACAAAAACAAATACAACAACAAAAAATACAAAGAAAAATACAGAAACAAAAAAAACGTTATTCGTGCATACCACCGTCTTTAATCGGAGAGCTATCTGTAATTGCACGCAAGCAAGATTTTTCTAAAAAAAGCTACATCAGTCTTATCACCCGGGGTGATAAGATAACACACCCCCTCGGACAAACTTCCAGGGAGGAGGGCGAAAACGCCGAGTGATGTTGTCTACGGAAAAAACAAATATCGACGAGATCTCTTCTTCCCAACACTACCATTTTCGTTCTTTGTGTACCTGCCCTCTCCTCCTTAGTTTCCGAGAAAACTCTTCTCGAAACTTCGCCACAGGGGGGGGGGTGTTATCCTATCACCCGTGTGATACGGTACGCAGGGGTACGTGGCGCTTCGCCACCCGGACATGTCGCTCACACAGCCGCGAGCAGGCGGGCCGCCGAACGTCGCACGCCCTCCCCCCTCGTTGGGTTGCGTGCACCGCTTCGGGGGTAAGGGCAGGGCGTCGGTAAACAAATACAAACAAGGCCATTGCACGCGTCTTTCTTTCCACAGAGCATTGTGCGGCATGCCAAGTGCCATGTCCGGGTATACAACAAGGTACCGGTGTGCGTATTTCCATGATAAAAAACCTGGCAGGCTTCCCAGGGCAATACCTACAACACGCTATTGAATAATGACGCCTCAGCGCGGTTGCCCTCGCACTGGAATAGCACTAAAAGTAGCACCAACATTCTAGCTACTTCGTAGCGGCTCTGACTGCCTAGTTACCCCCAAAGTAAGAGCATGCCTTTTTTTCTTTTCAGCTGCCACCCCCCTCCCCCCCCTCAAATGACGAAGCCAAGCAGGCAACAAACGAGTAGCCCCCCCCCCCCCCGCCCCCTCTATAAATATATTATCTATTTATAGGTTGGGTTGGCGTCGGTTGGCAACGACGCTGTAAAACAAGCCACTCGCTGCGTGAGCTAGACAACCAGGGTGCCGTTTTGTTTTTGGCGGTCACCAAAGCTGGCGGTCGAGTAGATCATTTGTGCGGGGTGAAGAACCTTTGCTCCGCACAAGAGGAATGGTCGTATCGCGTAGTGTTAATATGGTAAGGCATCTGCGAGGCAGTTACATAGTAAAACCCATTGCTGTCTCCGGAAGTGGCCACACCAGAAATTAAATTAACTCATTGAAGCTGTCGTCCAT